>MU261365.1:0-110321 GCA_020310875.1 Ceratopteris richardii
AATCTAGTGTAAAGGAGTGAAATTTAGGCGCCCTCATTCTCCACCATTGGATCTGGGGATGATCTGGACCGTCGGATCAGTGCTGACATCAATTCGGATAAGATAAGCCACTATTTTTGGAGAAATGCTGCATTATTGATCTTTGATTGTAAAAAAGGTCTCTTTTATGGAAAAAATTCGTGGATCCTCCTTCCTTTATGCTTTTAGTGCATCTCCACCCTTGAATATGAGCTCATCTTGACCGTACAACATGGTTCAATCATATTTTGACATGTGGCAGACATTCAAGCCTTCAATTTTCTTATTCTAGAAAACTACGGTGACCTTGAAAACTGGACTTTGTGCTCTTTGACCCTCCAAAAAGTCTTTGATGAAGATGAAACATTGTAGGACTATGTTTCCAAAGATCTCCTTCAGGAATATGCAGAAAAAACTCCCATCTGAATCTAACTTGTACAAGTTTGACTACATTTGGAAGCTTGCAAGGTGGCATTAAGGTGTCTAGGAAGCTCGGATAGCCTTGAAACTTTATACAAATATGTAGCCACATATGGTCTTTATACATGCCAAACCATATGGCTAACATAAATTTCTATACAAGAATTTGTAGGTGATCGCAATCCGGGTGGATCGGGTCCGGTCGTGGCACACACAGGGTGTATGAAGCTAATGAATGTTGGATGGTTAAGGACATGAAAAGTGAAATTAATGTTGAGTATGGAGAAGACAGAGATGTTGAAATGATTATGGGAATGGGAAAGTAGGAGTGCAATTTAGATTTATGAACATGAATGATAAGAATGAAAGAGAACCATACACAGGAATCAAATTTGGAAGGAAGAATGGTCATTGGAGGAGCTTCTTAAACACTTCCTAATTCTAATCCATATGTATAGACTTCTTTGGATGATATGTATGCATGACGAGAATAGATGGAATCCTTACACATAAATCAGTTTCGAAAGGAAGAATGGTCCAATATTGGAGCTTCTTATACACTTCAGAAACTAATAAATATGTATGGATTTGTATGGATTATATGCATGCAAGTGAATTATGATGATGGATTTTACTCACAAGCTCAAAGAAACATCCTCACTGGTTCAACGCAATATTGCGGAGCCTTCTCACACATAGAAGAAATAGAGGACATGTAAAAATACTTAAGAGACTGAGAGAGGTGACAAGAGACAAGTGACAAGTGACATGAATTAAAAGGATTTGAATTAAGTTACATGTAAAATATCGTCGTGGTACGTCATGCTAAGCAGTCTACTGATCAAAGGTGGTTCCGACCCTCAAACCATGACAGTTCAACCGAATGTCACACGAAGGTGAGTTCCACTCCAGTGACCCTATCTAGTCTGTCTAGGCTCGTAACGTCTAACTAAAGAAGTTTAAGACTCATTAAAATCAGCTCTAACTCACTCACACGCTCCACCGAGGCTGAGTCAAGATAGAGATGCTGGTTTCAAGAGCCTATCCTAGATAGGAGTTCTAACTTAAATTTGAAACTAGGTTCTATACTCATACTAGCTCACCTTGGATCCTCACTCGCTCAACCGAGGGTGATCGTCTCAAGGAAACCGTAAGCTAGCATGAGCCCTATGGATGCCTAACCATGATGCTCTAGGAGTTTGGAGGGGGGTTTATATAGTTTTTTGAATGAATTTGGGCCCTTGGATCTAGAGAAATCAACTCTCAACTCTAGGATCACTACTTTTGATTACAACCATTTGATTAATTAAATCAATGGCTTGGAATTGTTCTTTCTATCAAATCTAGTGTAAAGGAGTGAAATTTAGGCGCCCTCATTCTCCACCATTGGATCTGGGATGATCTGGACCGTCGGATCAGTGCTGACATCGATTCGGATAAGATAAGCCACTATTTTTGGAGAAATGCTGCATTATTGATCTTTGATTGTAAAAAAGGTCTTCTTTTATGGAAAAAAATTCGTGGATCCTCCTTCCTTTATGCTTTAGTGCATCTCCACCCTTGAATATGAGCTCATCTTGACCGTACAACATGGTTCAATCATATTTTGACATGTGGCAGACATTCAAGCCTTCAATTTTCTTATTCTAGAAACTACGGTGACCTTGAAAACTGGACTTTGTGCTCTTTGACCCTCCAAAAAGTCTTTGATGAAGATGAAACATTGTAGGACTATGTTTCCAAAGATCTCCTTCAGGAATATGCAGAAAAAAACTCCCATCTGAATCTAACTTGTACAAGTTTGACTACATTTGGAAGCTTGCAAGGTGGCATTAAGGTGTCTAGGAAGCTCGGATAGCCTTGAAACTTTATACAAATATGTAGCCACATATGGTCTTTATACATGCCAAACCATATGGCTAACATAAATTCTATACAAGAATTTGTAGGGTCAAACTAGAAAAAATACATTTTACAAAATGAACATAGCATATCAATGTGCTACCAAATCCATTTTCTGCTGAAATTTGGGCTATAGACTGCCTTTGACAATCGTTACAAGTATATGGATTTTCATCTAATTTGGTGACAATGAAATTTTTGCCCTAATTTCCCAACTTGACCAGCTTTGACCAACTTTGACCGCTACCATGGACTTTCTTGATTTCTTTAAAAACTTTGTATGTGACCTTCCTTTGACATCCTTGATGCATCCTGGACTTCTCGGGGAATTTTGGCTACCTTCACCAAATATGTTTTTTGTAGGCCTTCACAAGTGAGAGAGGAGAGAAAATCTCGACGACATTCGCCCCCACTAAACCTGCGATTCCTCCGGAAGCGCCACTCTAGCATCTCTGAAAAACAAAATGTTCCAGGCATCAAATTCTTTTATAGGCAACATAAGAAACATGGAAGGAAATTGATTATATGCATGAATAAGTAGGTAACGCGACATGAAAATTGCATGAAAGAAAGAATTGAAACAGGCAACATGAATATGCATGAACAAATAGGCAACATATATGCAAATGAACAAGCAACATTGGCAACAAGAAAGAAAAAAAACAAGCATCAATATAAGTGGAAGTGGATGTATTGAGTCGTTTTTAAGCATCAGTTCCTCTCATCTTGAAGAAAATTTTGTACCTTTTTCATAAAGCAATCTACCTTAAATATGATTATAAACAAAGATTTAGGATTTTCAAGAGACATCTTTCATCTTTAGCTTATTTTAGATCAACTCCTTTCCTACATAAATATGAATATGCTCTTTCTCTAATAACATGCAAGGAAATCTAACTAAACTCCACTAATGCATAAATCTGCCTATATAGCCCATGATTTATTCTACTCTGCCTCTTTATCCTCCTTTGGCTTGCTCTTTTTTTTTTTTTTTTTTTTTTGATGATGATGATTCGGCAACTTTATGGTTACGATCACTTTTTGGGGTGGAAGAAAGTGTAAACTTCTTGGTAACATGTAGCAACTTTTTTTTTTTGATGACGGGGAAAAATTAAACCCCGATACAAGGTACAACCATTTTGATGACGGAGAACAGTCGTTTAAACTCCGATACAAGTGCTGTGAGATGAACTAAGGATGTAGAAACATGCAATAGCAGGAGCTAGGATTTCAACAATTATGCTTTCGATACTGGATACATATGCATGTTTATATATAAAAGTCATGTCACCAAAATAAACCTCCAAATCTACATGCCCTATCTTTCCACAATCCTAGATTATAATCAATTTCTTAGTAGATAAGTTACTACTTAAGATACAATTTTACACAAGTAGAGAAATCATCATTTGCCTTTTTTGACTCAAGTGATGTGGATATGCAATGTGATGCAAAGATTTAAAAAACATGCATGAAACAAGCATGAAAAAAAAAATAGAATGAACTTGATAAAAAACAAAGCAAGATGAACTTGAAAAATTAATGATATTTTATACTTTTTTTTTAATTCCTTTTTTTTTATTTTTATTTTTTTATTTTTTTATTTTTAACATGGATACTCCTGTTTATGAATCGGCCTCATTGTTTTCATCTTCTTCGATGTCCTCATCCAAAATGTACTCATCATTATCACGTTTCTTGAATAGCTTTATCCTTTTACCTGCAATCAAAGTTTTTAGTGCAACACCATTTAATTCACAAAGAGCATACATACCATTGTTGTTGACTTTTGATACTATGTATGGCCAAACCACCGTTGAGTGAGCTTTTTGCGTGCATCATATTGAGAGTCGAATGTACTATCATAAATGAGCACCCAATCTCCTACTTCAATTGGCTTAGGACGCAATTGATGAGTTTTATCAAAATAATGCTCGTTCTTCATTCTAGATTCTCTTAATTTTTCAACAGCATCATCAAGTCTTAATTTACCTTGTTCTAACTGTTTAATACGCAAACTCAAAAAATCATCAGTAGACATGTTTTCAGACCAAGGCAAATTTGACCATGCAGAAATATGAGACTGAATTGGAAACAATGGTTTTTGACAGTACATGAGTTCAGCAGGCATATACCAGTAGTGCGTGTGCACGTCATTCTATCTGCCCAAAGTGCAAAAGTTAAGAATTTAGGCCATTGTTTGATGTCACCGTTACATGCTTTAGATATGGCTTTCACAATAGGTGGATGCCCTCTCTCTATTTTACCATTGGCCTCTGGATTATATGCAGTGGCGAGAGACAAACGAATACCGTGACGCTCAAAGAACTCTTTAGCTTCTCTCGCATTTAACTCTCCACGATCGGCAACTACTTTCTCTATGTACCCAAAGCGACTTATGACATCTTCAAGCAAGAATTTGCAAACATTGTAAGTGTCTTAGATCGTAGTGCACGTCCCTCTACATGATTAGTTAAATCTTCTCTTGCAAGTACAATGTAACGCATTTTGTCAATACCTTTAGGCATAGTTACAAGATCTACTACCCACTTGTAGTGAATACAAGGTGGATAAGTAGGATGCAACGGATCTCTATGTTTGACTGATGAATGAAGTTGACAAGTAGAACATGTAGAAACATAGCTACTAATGTCAACATACATCCTAGGCCAATAATAGGTACTTCTAATTTTTTCATATGTTCCAAAAAATCCTTTATGACCGGCCCATAATGTCTCATGCATTTCCTTCATTACTTGCAATTGAAGACCTCTTTTTCCTAGGACTCGTTGTGGATTCTTAACCTTACCCTTAGCATGTCTCCAAAGATAACCATTACATAGGAAAAAGTTATAAGCTCGTTTCCTAATGTTACGGAATCTATTCGTATTCCAGTTAGGTAATGGTTGTAGTGTACTCAGATACTTTCCTATGTCTCTCCATTCATTTTCGTACTCAGACTCATGAAATTGCTCATACTCATATATATGTGGAACATAGTCAATTAAGTTCACATTCTTTATTAGATCACTTTCAAGATCATCATCAAATCTAGCTCTCGATAACATATCAGCAACTGAGTTTGACTTACCTGAAATATGAACTAACTCAGGATTTATGAACTTAATATATGAGATCCATCTAAGCATGGCTATATCAGGAGATGAACAATTGGCTATCTTCCAATGAGAGGCAAACAATCAGTCTCAACTTTGACATTTGCACCAATGAAATATTCTTTGTCTGTTTTCAAGCTGTTACCATACCCCATAGTTCTCGTTTGATCTGTGGATATTTTCGTTGTGTTTCATGTAGAATTTTGGCACCAAACCTAATTGCATATCTATTCCCTTCACTATCATCTTGACTTATGACCCAACCTATACCAATAGGACTAGTATCAACAGTTAATATAATAGGTTTGTTAGCAGAATAGTCTACACGCTTAAGGATGGGAGCTTTAAGCAATAATTTCTTCAATTTACGCATAGCTTGAGTGTGTTTGTCAGTCCAAATAAATTTTCGTTGCTTCCTCAACAAGTCATAAAGACAATCAGCAACATGAGCAAAGTGAGGGATCCAAATAACATAAAAGATGCAAGCACCAAGAAATCTACGTACCTCACTCACGTTGTTACATGTTTCAGAAATCTTGCTAATGGCATCAACTTTTTGTGGGTATGGCTTTCGACCATAATGGCCACATAAATGTCCAACAATAAGTACCTCGTTGACACCAAAAACAGATTTCTCTATGGAAAATGTGAGACCTACCTCTTCAAATTGTTGAAATATTCTTTCACAATCAGAGATATGGTCAAGAACAAATTTACGACATCCCGATGAATCTAAAGTAATGTCCTTTACACGTTCCTCACTCCCTTTAATTGGAATATCATCAATGAATGGCATAGTTATATGAGGGATAAAGTCATGTAAGACCATATTCATAGCACTCATCATATGAGCCACAGAATTAGTCGCTCCTTGAGGTAAAGTACACATTCGCACTAAGCCTAAAGGAGTTTTCATTGTGGTTATGTCACAACTGTCAATTGCTAACTGGAATTGGTCATATCCAGAATATAAATCACCCATTGAATAGATAGAATGTCCTGAAAATGATTCAGCAAACTCATCTACAATGGGTCCTGTTCCTACATTCCTTATGGTGACTTTATTGACGGGTTGGAGATCTTGAATAAAACGTAGTTTCCCATTCTTTTTAGGCACAGTGAACCATCTGTTTGAGTAAGGTGCAAAAGATGGCTCTAAAATTCTCATGTTTATCTTCTCCTTAAGTAGTTTCATTAGCTCAGGTAAGTGAGCCTTTGGAACAGGTATAGGACGAAGATTCCATGGAATATGTGGAATAGTAAAGATTATCATGGGTGCAACTAGCTTAGGATCTACACAACCAATCTCATGAGGATACATAGTAAAGGCTTTTCCATGGCTACGTATAACTCTCTCAAATTTATCTCTCTCTGCTGGCAAAAGAAAGTCATCATCTCTACCAATTCTCACATGTTTGATTGTCTCATCCGTGAATTTATGTCCTATGTTTTTCTTATCCCGAAGAATTGGATCATTTTTCACATCAATAATTTTTTCATTACTTCCTTGAGGTAATGGTTGAGCTATGGGTTTGATTTTTTTGTCTACACTTTGTACTTTGTTTCAACTAAGGCATCATGTGTTTGGTTAAATTTTGAGCACTTGTCAACATTGAGAGCATACTCTTGGATTAGAGCATACTCATCAAGGGAAGAAAGAAGAATAATATGGGAATTAGAATTTTGTTGAAGACATAACTCTAACTCCTCAAGAGTAGAGAAACAATGAGATGTTTCAATCACATGCTCAATGTTCTCATCATGTTCCATGATTTTGTTATTTTTATAATTTTTTTGGGTTTTTTGGATAAAAGACTTGGACAATTGACTCTTATGAAGAAAATCTAATCTAGAATGTGGAAAACAAAGTGACAAACTATTGAACAGGTTGGTTGGCTGCGAGATGTCAAACCAATATCCACTGTTGTCCCGCTCAACAATGGATTCTATCCGAAATTTTGATCATATGTAGCTCCAAACATGAATCGAGGTGCACAATCACTACAAGCATGCTCATGACCCTGAGTAACAATAGGTTTCTTTCTAATTGACAATCGATTCCTAGGATGATTCACTCCTACCGTCATGACTTGAAGTGATTGCATTCCATCCTTAGACTTAAATCTAGCATAGGTAGACCCATCATCCATGGCTTTAGTTTCCATACGACTCTCACAAATAAAGGGTTGACCTAAGAGAACTTCATAGGAGCAATTATCTTGAATAAAAAAGTGAAACTCTTCTGTGATTCCTCCTATGGATATGGGCACACTAGCACAAGCTCCATACAGGGTACCTACACAATTATCTGCAGTCCTCATACGCCATCCACAATCTTTATCTATGGGCCATCGAAACTTATCATAGACTTCTCTTGAAATCACATTGATTTCAGAGCCGGAATCTACTAATGCATTTACAGTGATAGTGTTCTTATCATTTCCTATTTTGACATGCATATCTGATGTACCTCTAGACCAAAATGTTCTTTTAAAGTGGCTTTCAGGATTGTTTTCATGATTTTCATGGTCAGGTTGAATAGGTCCTAAGAAATTTTTATTAACATTTACTTCATCATCATCAAAGTCCTCTTCATCAGATTCATCAAAGTTTAAGGCTTCATTCATAGCTTGATCTTGATCTAGAGAATCTTGCATCTCAGTATCTAGATTAAGCGGAAACCTCTTCCTTTTAATTAGGCCGATAAAGTTATCTTTAAAAACAGGCTTTGCAATAGAGAAAACTTGTTCTAAAGACATAGTCACTTGACTCTTAAGCAAAATGTCATCTAAAATCTCCATAGGATCTATTTTTCTCTCAATTTCTAAAATCAAGATGGCTTTAGGTTTTCTCTTTGGTTTCTTTTGTTTTTGCTCAGGGTCTTGTTTTTGTTCATGTTCTCGTGTTTGGTCTTCAGTTTGTTTTGATTGTTCTTGTTTATCTAAAGGCTTTGGTTCTATTTTCTTTGCTTTGTCTTCTTCCCTTTTGTTTCTCCTCTTGTTTTTGTTCATTGGGTTGTGATTCTTGTTGTTTATCTTTGGATTGTGATGTTTCTCCTGCTCTATGATTGTTTCTATTCCCTCTGAGGTTTGTTTTCGAGTCACTCTTCTTTCACTAGGCTCAGCTTCATCTCTTTTTCGTTTTTCTTCTACATTGGATATGTGAGAAATAAGAGATTGATCTTCTATCGGTGACTCCCAAGCCGTTATTCACCTAATCTCATCCCGTGCTCTTACTAAAGCCTCTATGGAAAAATCACCTTCCTTTGTGGGTTTACTTGATTCTACTTGTTGTTCATCAAGAGCTTCTAGTTTCACTCCTCTAGTTCCTACGTCCATTATGGTTATATTTTCATAATGTTTTTTCATTCCTCCCTTACCATAATTTCCTTGCAAAGGTAGCCTAGATCGATAGTCACAGATTTTCTTGTCTATGTCTATTACTAGTCGTTCCTCTTTAGCAGCCTTCAATAATTCACAATCTCTCAAAAAGTGCTCTAATCACCAAGGACACCTACGAGGGCCACGCACAAAACCATTTTGATTTTGAGGATTTTGATTAACTTGTGGTGGGAAATTTTGAAATTGAGCATTTTGTTGATAAGGTATTGCTTGAACATGATAATTAGGATTTTGATAAGGCAATTGATGTATTTGAGGAGCTTGGGGAGCAACATGTGGTACTTGAGGTGCAAGAGGAGCTTCCATATTATACGGTTGATGATTTTGAAAATTTTGATTTATAGGATTTGAAAAGCTATTTGTGAAGCTTGAGGATACATGTTTTGATACATTTGAGGATTTTGCACATGAGGATGAGGATTTTGCATTGAAGGATTATGCATTGGAGGAACTTGATATGCTTGAGTAGGAGCTACTTGTGGATTTTGATTGGTAGCTATAACATGTTGATTAGGCTCTTGAAAAGTCATTGGGTTCATTTGATTTTGGAAAGTTTTGGTGTAACTAGATTGTAAAGCATCTATAGTCTTGGCCAAATTGGATTGTGTAGCAATAAGACTTTCCATTTGCTTAGTGAGAATATCCACTTGAGATTGTTCAACTACACTTTTATTTGGCTCTACTTTAAAACCTTGAGTAGGCTCCATCATTTGAGGAATAGGAGTAGAGTCAAAAAGCATAGCATGGGATTGTTCTCTAACTTGCTCCTTAGTTTGTGGAAGGCTAGCTTGAGGAAGACTAGTTTGCTCATAAATCATGGATTGTCTTTGATGTCTATGGGCTACAGCCTCTACTACTTTACGCACTTTTTGCCAATTGTCAGTAAGACCATAGCGCTTATCTGGTTCTTCTAATCGCCGTTCAACTTCCCTGCGAGTTTCAGGATGAAGAAGCTTAAGAAAATTGATCACAAGATCAGGTTCCAAAGTTATCTTATCCTCATCAGGAAGTTGTTCATAGCGTCTAATATACTCATTTTGTAAGTGAGTAATAGAGCTACTAGGCTTTGGAGAATTGACCCATCGTAAGAATCCATCTCGATTATGTTGGCTATAATCTTCAAGATAGAATTCTTTGAGCATCTCCTTTCTAAAATCACTCCAAGGAAGACTATCATTTGAGTGACACGGTTTATGATAGAGCTATCAACAATTCGTTCAAAGAATGATATCAAAAGATCTTCAGGAAGACCAAAAATCATAGCTTGCTCTTCAAACAAATCTAAGTAGCTTGTGATGTTGATGCCATTGAATTTTCCCTTCTCTCTCAACATAGAAGAGACTATTCTTTGGCCTTGTTTCTCAACAATAAGGGATTTGAATCCTTCCTCCATCTTATGTGAATAAGCAAGTGATGCACGATGCTCTAGATCTCTCACAAATGTTTTTACTTCACGACGAAGATGTGCACGATACTGTGAGAAATCTAGTGCAACACTCAAGATTGATGATGATGATATGATGAGGATGAGAAATATGAAACAAAGGATATGGATCACAACCTCCCAACAAGATCAGAAGCAAATGCCACGAAGCGTTTCACGTCGGGTTCAAATGTGGAGGTGATCGCAATCCGGGTGGATCGGATCCGGTCGTGGCACACACAGGGTGTATGAAGCTAATGAATGTTGGAAGGTTTAAGATGTGAAGGTGAAATTAATATTGAGTATGGAGAAAGAGAGATGTTGAAATAATTATGGGAATGGGAATGTAGGTGTGCAAGTTAGATTGATGACATGAATGATAAGAATGAAAGAGAACCATACACACGAATCAAATTTGGAAGGAAGAATGGTCCATTGGAGGAGCTTCTTAAACACTTCCTAATTCTAATCCATATGTATAGCCTTCTTTGGATGATATGTATGCATGATGAGAATAGATGGAATCCTTATACATAAATCAGTTTCGAAAGGGAGAATGGTCCAATATTGGAGCTTCTTATACACTTTCAGAAACTAATAAATATGTATGGATTTGTATGGATTATATGCATGCAAGTGAATTATGATGATGGATTTTACTCACAAGCTCAAAGAAACATCCTCACTGGTTCAACGCAATACTGCGGAGCCTTCTCACACATAGAAGAAATAGAAGACATGTAAAAATACTTAAGAGACTGAGAGAGGTGACAAGAGACAAGTGACAAGTGACATGAATTAAAAGAATTTGAATTAAGTTACATGTAAAAGATTGTCGTGGTACGTCATGCTAAGCAGTCTACTGATCAAAGGTGGTTCCGACCCTCAAACCATGACAGTTCAACCGAATGTCACACGTAAGAAGGTGAGTTCCACTCCAGTGACCCTATGTCTGTCTAGGCTCGTAACGTCTAACTAAAGAAGTCTAAGACTCATTAAAATCAGCTCTAACTCACTCACACGCTCCACCGAGGGTGAGTCAAGATAGAGATGCTGGTTTCAAGAGCCTATCCTAAATTGGAGTTCTAACTTAAATTTGAAACTAGGTTCTATACTCATACTAGCTCACCTTGGATCCTCACTCGCTCAACCGAGGGTGATCGTCTCAAGGAAACCGTAAGCTAGCATGAGCCCTATGGATGCCTAACAATGATTCTCTAGGAGTTTGGAGGGGGGTTTATATAGTTTTTTGAATGAATTTGGGCCCTTGGATCTAGAGAAATCAACTCTCAACTCTAGGATCACTACTTTCGATTACAACCATTTGATTAATCAAATCAATGGCTTGGAATTGTTCTTTCTATCAAATCTAGTGTAAAGGAGTGAAATTTAGGCGCCCTCATTCTCCACCATTGGATCTGGGGATGATCTGGACCGTCGGATGAGTGCTGACATCAATTCGGATAAGATAAGCCACTATTTTTGGAGAAATGCTGCATTATTGATCTTTGATTGTAAAAAAGGTCTTCTTTTATGGAAAAAATTTGTGGATCCTCTTTCCTTTATGCTTTAGTGCATCTCCACCCTTGAATATGAGCTCATCTTGACCGTACAACATGGTTCAATCATATTTTGACATGTGGCAGACATTCAAGCCTTCAATTTTCTTATTCTAGAAAACTGCGGTGACCTTGAAAACTGGAACTTTGTGCTCTTTGACCCTCCAAAAAGTCTTTGATGAAGATGAAACATTGTAGGACTATGTTTCCAAAGATCTCCTTCAGGAATATGCAGAAAAAACTCCCATCTGAATCTAACTTGTACAAGTTTGACTACATTTGGAAGCTTGCAAGTTGGCATTAAGGTGTCTAGGAAGCTCGGATAGCCTTGAACTTTATACAAATATGTAGCCACATATGGTCTTTATACATGCCAAACCATATGGCTAACATAAATTTCTATACAAGAATTTGTAGGGTCAAACTAGAAAAAATACATTTTTACAAATGAACATAGCATATCAATGTGCTACCAAATCCATTTTCTGCTAAAATTTGGGCTATAGACTGCCTTTGACAATCTTTACAAGTATATGGATTTTCATCTAATTTGGTGACAATGAAATTTTTGCCCTAATTTCCCAACTTTTGACCAGCTTTGACCAACTTTGACCGCTACCATGGACTTTCTTGATTCTTTGAAACTTTGTATGTGACCTTCCTTTGACATCCTTGATGCATCCTGGACTTCTCGGGGAATTCTGGCTACCATTCACCAAATATGTTTTTTGTAGGCCTTCACAAGTGAGAGAGGAGAGAAATCTCGACGACAACGCCTCCTAAACCTATGAGATAGGCTTCTAGGGCTCGATGTTCAATTGCAGGTCTTGGCAGTATGAAAGTCTAACTGCACTAGTTGCTGCTCCTGAGTCACTAATGCTCTCACAGTCCTTACACTCTTTCCTTGTCCTACCTCTATAGTCACAAAGGGCCGTCGATCAATTATTCGAGAAGTAGTTATGCCCGATTTTTGGCACATGTCCATGTGATATTTTGGAGCTTTTGTGTTGACATCTAGGCCTTGCCACCGTAACTTATTTCTTCTGATGCGCTCTCTAGCCTCTGCTTGTGCTTCTCTCTAAACCCTTAACTCTTCTTCTTTCGCTTCTTAGCAGTGTTGAGTCGCATGAGCATTTCCTCTGTAAGAGGTTCTTGATATAACTTGACTCGACAACCACTTATATAGTCTGTTAAGATATCACCTTCTAAAGTGGCCAATTGAACTGCACCACTAGTGGAGAGTCTATTAATGATCATGGGTCCATATCCTCGTTTCTCTAGTTTGCGGGCATGTTGCTTTTAGCATATAAACCAGCACTAGATCTCCTTCTTTCAACCCTTTTGTCCTTTCACATGGGCATCAAAGTATGCCTTTTGTCTTTTCCTTGCAGCATAGATGCCTGCGGCTGCTCGTAGCCTCGTCTCACCTAAGCATTCTAGATCAAAGATCCTGGATGAAAACTCGTGTCCATTCCACTCATACTCTTGTGCTCCTTTCAAAGCTGGGATTAGGAAGTCCAATGGTAGCACGGCATTCTGTCCAAAGACCATCTGAAATGGGGGTAGCATTGAGCACCGTTTTGTAGGCAACTCGGTATGCCCAAACAGCATGATGAAGTTGTTTGTCCCAATCAGAGCATTTATTATTCACCAGTTTTGTTAGTACGTTACATAGGATCTTATTCGTGCTCTCGGCCTGTCCGTTAGCTTGTGGGTGATAGGGGGCAGACTTCTTATGTATCACCATGAATTCTTGAAGGAGATTTTCAATGACCTCATTCAAGAAGTGCGTACCTCTATCACTAACCAACTCTATTGGTAACCCATATCTAGTGAACACATTTTCGAATAAGAACTTAGCCGTCGTTTGAGCATCATTCTTTGTCGTGGCTTTTACTTCCACCCACTTTGTAAGGTAATCTGTGGCTACAAGAATGTATTCTGCATGGGAGTTTCTAGCTGGGGGGTTGATGGGACCTACGAAGTCTATACCCCACTTTGAAAATGCACGTCCTCCCATCATTGGCCTTAAAGGCATCTCGTCTTTTCTTATCGGATATTGGGCACGTTGGCATGTGTCACATTTCTTCACATAAGTATGTGCATCCATATGAAGAGTGGGCCACCAAAGTCCTGAGAATAAAATGGTCTTAATTACTCTGTCAGGCCCAAAGTGTCCACCTGCAGCACCGCTGTGTGCAGTTTCTAAGACTTTCAAATAGTCTGATTCATGAACGCACAGTCTTAGGTAACCATCCTTGCCTCTTCGATATAGGTTGTCTCCTACTATGGCATAGTCTTGAGCCTCTTGCTCCATGCTCCGTTTTCTTGCAAGACTAGCCTGATTGGGTAATGTTCCCGATCTCATGAACTCAACCAATGGAGCACTCCATCTGGGATTAATGACACATGATAAAGAGTGGCATGCTCCACTGGGGGTCTCTTCTGGCACACTGGACAATTCTGGATCCACTCCTGTATTTCTTTGTCCATGCTAGGCCAATACACTCCTAAACGTTTTAGATTCTGCAATAATCATTGTTTAGAGTAGTGATTTCCTAGCAGTCCCTCATGGGCTTGTTGCATCCAACTAGTATGTTCGTCGTCCTCCACACAACAAGCTAGTACACCCTCTGGATCTTGTTTGTACATGCTTCCGGCCAATATTTGATACTTTTGTGATCTTACAATTTCTTCTTTGCTTGTTTTCACATTTTATTTGCAGGCCCAAAGGTTAGGACTGGTACCAACTTATTTGCCCATTTAGGAACAACTTCTAAATTGAACAGATAAGCATCAGGCAATTCATCAGACACTCCTTGCGGTGGCTCTCCTAAAGTGATACGAGAAAGATGGTCTGCCCTAAGATGGGTTCTACCTTTCCTGACAACAACTTCAAAGTCGTATTCCATTAGTAAGAGGAACCATCTCACCAATCGGCCTGTATTGCAAGGTTTATTGACCAAATATAGTAAAGCTTGATGATCAGTGAAAACTTGAACTTATTGGCCAATAAATAGTGTCTAAACTTTTTCAGAGCGTATACCATGCCTAAGCCTTCTCTCTCCGTTGTGGTATAATTTCGTTCAGCTGCATTTAATTGCCTACTAGCATATGCTATCGGCAAATCTAGGTTTCCTTCACCTGTGGGTTGTGCTAGCACACATCCTATTGCATGATTGGATGCATCCACATGGACATGGAATGGTTTACTCCAATCAGGAGTGGTCAATATTGGTGCTGTGCACAAACGTCTTTTCAGCTCGTTGAAGGAATTCTCGCATTCCTCGTTCCACTCAAAATTTGTTAACAACCCATAAAGAGGTTTAGCTATGATGGCATACATGTGGATAAACCTACGGTAATATCCACAATGGCCCATAAAGGCTTGTATCTCTTTAACATTTCTTGGTCTTGGCAGCTCTGCTATCGCTCTTACCTTGTCTTCATCTGTTGAAATTCCATTCTTAGAGACAATGTGACCTAAGATCTTACCTTGTCGTACCATGAACACACACTTCTCTGGGTTCAGACACACTCGATAATCTCTACACTTGTTGAAGATTTGTCTGAGCTCAGGGATGTGGTAACTTCTTTCTTGGGAATGAGCGCATAGATCATCCACATATACTTCTAAGCTCTTTCGCAAGAACTCTTTGAAGACATGACACATGAGCCTTTGGAATGTTGCAGGTGCATTGGTGAGCCCAAATGGCATCACACGAAATGCAAAGATTCCCCATTCTGTGGCAAAGGCCGTTTTGTGTTGATCTTCGGGGGCAATGGCTACTTGGTTGTAACCTGAAAATCCATCAAGGAAGCTATAAACTTCCTTGCCTGCAACACGCTCCAATAGATGTTCGGTGATTGGAAGTGGATAACTATCTCTGATCGTAGCGGCATTAACTTTTTTAAGGTTAATGCACACTCGCAATTTCCCATTCTTCTTGGGCACCACTACGATGGGGGACACCCATTCAGTGTGCTCAATCTCATAGATGAATCCAGCTTCAATCAGCCTGTATATTTCCTCCTTTATTTTGGCTGCATAATTGTCATTATATGTGTAGGGTTTTTTGTTTGGTGGGCTTGGCATCAGCGGTCATCGGAATCGTATGAGAGCAAATCTTTGGATCTACTCCTTTCAAGTCTCTATAGTGCCATGCGAACACATCCCTATATTCCCTTAATAGAGCTACAAGCTCTGCTTCTTCTTTTGCACTTAGGTCATCTCCTATGTACGTACATCGTTCTTCGTTCCCTTCAATGGTCACTACAATTTTTTTGGTGTTTCCTTTATTGTCATATGCTTCTCCTATAATGGCCTCTTTCTTAGGCATCCGTACCAAAATTTTTCGGTCTTCCACTTCATATTTCTTGAAATTTTCTGGTACTTCAAACAATGATTCTTCCTCTTCTTGTTTCACTGCTTTTCTTTTCTTTTTCTTTTGACCTCCTTCATTTTTTTCCTTTGAATTTATCGTTTTAATACTCGTGAGGGGTTCTTCTTCTTTTTGGGTTAACACTCCTATGTCTTCTAAATAGTGTTCCTCTGAGTCAAAGTAAGTATCCATCACAATGGATTCTAGATCATCGTCATTCTCTTCTTCTTCTATGAACTCACTAGGATCACACTCTTCCAACAGGGGCTGACACATGAACACTGAAATATCATAACCCTCCTCATCACAGTGAGGTGTCCATTGTTCTTCATTGACTGCTATGTCCATGGTAGCTAAGATTTCTGCCCAACCATGAGGCTCAAATTCCTCATCTGGAAATATCATCGGTGTATAGGCTGGGTCTTTTATTGGTCTATCTCCTCGGGGGAGTTCCTTCTTCTCTCGCTTTTAGGCGCTTTTCCTCTTCCTCTGCGACCTTGCACATCCACAAGTGAGTATCTTCATGCAACCATGATGGATCAGGTGAACTTCCAGAATGCACGGAGATAGAATCTTCTTTCGCTTTGTGGATAGGATTCCACTGTAGGGGTGGTACATCTCTGAAGGTGTAATCCTTTAGATTGACCTTGGTGGTGACCCCTAAGTGCTGTAAGTACAAGGAGTTGGTTCCCCAATCCTGTACTATTTGCAATTGTCGTAGGAAGGGTCTTCCTAGGATCATCTCGTAGACATTATTATTTCAAAATCACATATAGCAAATGTATGTTCAAACTCTACACCACAAGTGGTTAGAGTTATCCCCTCAAGCAATCCTAGAGGTCTTTCAAAATGACCATCTGCCATTTGAAGTTTCATTCTTGTTGGTCTTAATGTGGGTTTGCCCCATCGCTTCCACAAGGAGGTGGTCGCAATAGCAACACCCGCACCCGAATCTACAATTGCTTTGGTTGTGTAACCTTGATAGGTGATCGGAAGATAAGTGTTACCTTCTTCACCTTTGCTCATGTCTCCTATCTTGTCGAGAGGTATCTCTGGAACTTTTTTTCTTAGAGCCTACTTTTGGCATATTGGATTCAAGTTCTGGAACCTGATCCTTCACATGATTCCAGAGCTCCGGTTTTGCCTTGAGCAGCTCCTCTACGGTGAGATGACATTGAACCTTAGTGTTCTTCACAACATCAGTGTTTCTTGGAATCACTGAGTCTTCATTTCTTACCAATATTGTGGGAGCTCTGATTTGGAGAGATTCAGATTCCCAAAGGCCTGTGAAATGAGGCAACTCTTGTAAAGAATTAGATTCAAAATCTAATCTTTCATCTTCTTGTTGCTCTGCTTGGTCTCCATAGATAGACGGAATGTCTTGGGGAAATTGATCATGAAGATCATCGATCTCAGGAACAGGAGGGGAATTACCCTTCTCCTTGGCCCATTTCTCTTCCTGTATTTCCCGCAAGAACTCTTGAGAGTACTGTTGAATTGAAGGAGGTATTCCAGCATCCGTGGAATTAGGAACATAAGCTCCCATTGGTGGTGAGCTTCCTCTTTCAATAATTGGTTGAGCCTGTGGAGGTAAGGAAACTTGTGGTTTGTTTACCAACTGCTCTAATCTTTCTAGTAAGCTTTGGAAATGCAAATCCGGTTTGACAGAGTTTGTCTGATTGAACTTTGACTAGTCTCAAGTATAGCTTGAGCTTGTTCTACCATTTTCATGCACATTTTCATCCGTTCAATCTCTAAATCTGCTCTAGGGTAACTCTTGTCTAGGTTTGCAGCTGTTGGACCTTCTTGAAGTCGAGCCTGGTAGGCTTTGAACATCATGTCCAAGCCTTCTGGGGTCGGATCTGCAAGAACAGACCCTGGTGGTGGCTTATTTACAATGGGTGGTGGGGTGGAATGAGGTGGAGTGGATAGAGCTTCGGTATGTGAGGGGCTTTGAGATGCAATGTCTTCTATTTTTGTTTTGGTATCCCTTAGGCTTTCTTCTAGCTCGGATAGCTTTTTGTTCCACTTGCGATTAGCCTTCTCTCTGGTATCCTTCCATGTTCTTGGTTTCCTCTTACTAGGCTCTCCTGACTCACTTGACTCCGATTGCTCGGATGGTTTTGCTTGTTGTGCAGCCTGTGCCCTAGTAACTGCCTGTACAGGAGCCACATTACTACTACTTGGACTTGAATCTGCCACTAAGCCTACCACATTGATGGGTGTAACCTTGGGTGCACTAGCGGGGTTTCTCGGACACTCTCTAGGAAGATGTTCCTTGCCACACTCAGGACAAAAGCCTTGTATTGTAATGTTTTGCCCTTGTCCCAGAGCTGGTTGGTGGGGACACTCACGAATGAAATGATCGCCCTGACATCTAAAGCATGGTCCTCTAGGGGCTTGTGGTCTTACTTGTCTCAATTGGGGCCTAGGATTAGGATTCGTATACATGACATTGGAGTATTCTGGTTCCCAATTTTGTTCCATAGGTGGTGTCTCATATTGACAGTGAGAAGTCTCACTTTGCTCAGGTGACTCTATATAATAAGCATGTGGACTATCTTCATGGAAGTAGTCTGAACCATGAGCGTGAGAATCATTTTCTGAGACCAATGGGATTAGTGGCACCAATGCTCTATTAGAGTTCTCCTCCGCCATCGTATATTTAACTGGGATCACATTGGCAGGAGCTGGCGGTTGGTTTCCTAGGACAGGTTGTGGCCTATATGGTGCCTGATATTGCTGCTGGTATTGAGGTTGATATTGTTGTGGCCTATAATATGGCTGTTGGTACTGATTCTGATACCTACCCTGCTGGTGAGGTTGCTGATAATTTTGTCTAACAGCCTGCCTATTGTAAGGACAATCTTGAGCCGTATGATTTGTGTATTTTCTCTCAATGGTGCAATACAGAGCATTAGGGTTTCCTTGGGGTTGAGTCGTTAACGGGCAAACATTAGCCATGTGATCTCCTCCACATGTATAACATCGCTTCAATGAGGTGACCCTTGGCATTTGTCTATTTTGGACTCCTAGCTTTTCGGCCACTTGCTCAGCTATCTCATCTATCTCAGTGGAGGTTCTAGAGGTATGACTTGTAGAACTATCAGAGTCCTTATAGAGTTTGGATAGTCCTAACTCCTCACCCAAGTTGTCTTCTATGTCAATGCATATCCGTACACATTCTTCTATGGATCTAGGCTCTTTCAAGTATACATATGACCTTAATTTTGTGCTCAATAGGCCATCTAAAAACAGTGCCACCTGTTTGGCTGATGTGGGTAATTCTGGTACAGGGCATCTTTCCAAGTACTGTCTAAACCTTCTTCCTGCAAGTCGCACTGTTTCTTGGGGTGTCTGTTTGAAGCTGTGGATCAAGGATGATGTGTTATGCTTGATACCGCTTTTGGAAAATTCCACAATGAATTCTTCTAGCAGCTGACCTATCTCTCTATAGTTGCGACTGTTTAGAGGTTGAAACCAGGCTAAGGCAGTATCCTTAAGAGTCAAACCAAATGCCTCGAACTGGGTGAATAAGTCTTCAACCTGTTCAGCTCTTAGCACTTGTTTGAACTCCGCCACATGATCATACGGATCTCCAAATCCATCAAAGTAGTTCTTCATTGTCTTAACCACTTGAGAGGGTCTAAGAGTTCTTGAGTGCTCTCGTGGTCTAGGCAATGGGAAATCATGATCATCTCTTTGAGGCCTATAAACTCTATGTCTCTCCCTTTTAGGTCTTTCCGTTCCATATCCTGATCTGTCTCTGCCTATAGTGTCTGCAAAGCTTACCTCCGGTCTCTCTCTAGTTCTTTCCCTCTGGGTTTCATGAGCCTTGGATGATCCGGCTCCTTGGAGGCCCTGGGAAACATTAGATCTTGGTGGAGGGAAAATTGATTCACCTTGCCAAGTGTAAGCATGTCTGTCATGATCTGATACCAAGAATAATTTTTGAGATGTGTGATCTAGATAGACAACTTTCCCTGGTGTCTCTGGATCCTTGAATTCATAGATGGTGACTACTGGGCTGGGTTGATCTGGCCTAAATCTCCAAAAGGCTTCCTCTGTTTCTCTATTCACGAATAGTTCTATGCTTTTATTATCTTGAGGAATCCATTCTGGAGTGAGCACTCTGGTTAAGACTGACTTACCTCTAGGGGTCTTGGGTTCTCCTCCTAGGTCTCCTTTCTCTAGGTCTCCTATCTCGTTCTCAGGAATGATATTTCCAAACTCATCTGGCCTATCTGGGAAGTTGGTAACCACATACATTGTTCCTTCCTTATCAATGTAAGCACCCTCTTCAAACTTGACCACTGGGTGTTCAAGTCCAAAGGGTTGGTCAGGATTCTTGAGTTGAACCACTGATCGCCTTAGACCATCCTCATGGATGCGAGCACCTAATTGGTTGGTCCTGATATACTCCAATTGGGTCTTATAAGGACCTTCTGGTGTTTGTAAATAGGCAGTGCCTGAGCTACGTGTGGGTCTTTCCATGCTAAAAGACATTTCCGAGTCACTGGTTTCTGAACTTCGTGTGTAAGGATAACCACTAAGCTGTTGAGCCCAAGACTTGGTTGTATGGTTGACACTAGCCTCAGATGGCCTAATGCTTTGTCTATCCTTGCCTAAGTGTCTGCCAGATCTCAGGTTCATAAGCCTTGGCTTCTAGTCCCCAAAGTTCTCTTATGTTGCTCAAAATCCTTTGGAACTCCTTGGTTTTCTAGTTTCCTTGAGGGTCAACTTCAAAATACCCTATCTAATAATCCTGGTATTATTTTTACCGTAACCAGTCGATGTTTTTGTTGTACTCCCCACGAGCTTTCCAACAAAACCAAAATCACAGCAAACGGATTTTGTATGAGAAAGTTATGCCAGTTCAGGGTTTTGGGGGTTGAAACAGGGAAACAGGGCCTCTCAGGAAATGCTTCAAATCAGGCGATACATGACATTTGTAGGACACGATACTTGATACTTGAGGAACTCGATACACGATACTTGGTATGTATCGCGATACTTGGTATGATACACGATCTTCAACAAGTATCGCGAGCAAACTCCACGATACACGATCTTTGATAGGTATCGCGATCGCTGTATAACGATACACGATACTTGACTATCACGATACTCGGGTAAAACGATACTTAGCTCAAGACAATACACGATCAGTAACAAGTATCGAGATCGGTACGAAACGATACACGATACTTACCTTGTCACGATACACGATAGTTGAGAAATATCGCGATACTTGATGTCCACGATACTCGATCTTTGAACCAGACGATACACGATATTTCAAGGAAAACGATACGCGATCTCTGACCCAAACGATCTTTGGCCCAAACGATCTTTGGGCTGAAACGATACACGATACGCGATCGCTGAACAAAACGATACGCGATCGCTGAACAAAACGATACGCGATCTCTGAACAAAACGATACCTGAACAAAACGATACGCGATCTTGGGTAAGTATCGCGATCTCTGAGAAGCGATACACGATACTTAAGCCAAACGATACACGATCGCTGGTGAATATCGCGATCTTTGATCAAAACGATCTCTGGACCAAACGATACCGAAAGGAGGGAAATATCGCGATACTCGACCACAGGAGTAAAATGATACTTGCTAAGTATCGCGATACTCGACCGCGGGAGCAAAACGATACTTGACCCTTAGACAAGTTTTGGGAAAGATTTTTTCTAAGTTTTGGTTGTACACATGCTCTACTCTTTCCTCTCTCCTCTCCTCACTCTCTGTATCACCCCAAATCACTCCTTTTCACCTCTGTCAGTACCAAACGATACCTGACGCAGATCGTTTCCCTTTCCAGACTTAATTTACTGAGAAATTATAGATTAAATGGGTGTTGGCTCACCTTGAGAACCTCTCTAACTTCTTTGTCACTTCCCCTTGCTCTGTGTAACCCCAGGTTGCCCGATTGCTCACTCACGATCTCTGGCGTAGCTCTCACGATACTTGGTGCAGGTTTCGTCTTGTCCAGGGCTGTTCACTCAGATTTTTAGCTATTTTGGTGCTACTTCTTCAGCGCCCCTATTCTGCACCCTCTCTAAGCTTCTTGCTCACAACCACAAGTAAAAACAAGGTGAATGTACTCTAAAAAATGGAAAAATCTGAGAAGATGAAGGCGGGTGGAGATGGTGATGATGATGAAGATGAAGAAGAAGGAAAATTCAAAACTGAACTGAAATTGATGATTTTTTTACCTTCCAACGTCGCTACTCTACGTCTTACCGTCACACTCTCGTCCTCGAAGCTCTCTCCCCGGCAACGGCGCCAAATTTGGTGTCACTCTAGCACAATGGTGAGTACCAACGTGAGGAGATACACCTCATAAATGTCAATCCGTGGAGACGTGAGGACCGGTATGAAGACCGTGAGCAAGTGATGGCACAAGTGCGTGAGTGAAAGCACACAAGCATGCACACACATACACACACACGCGCACAAAGTAAGAGCAAGGAGTGGAACAATGGAAGATCTTCGATTATCCAAGAGTTCTCTTACAAAACTGAAATCTACAACAAGCCAACCTCAAAAATGAGCTCTCCAGCCCTTTTTATAGTTTTTGAGTGGTTTTGGCCCTGTCCAGACCTAATGTCCGGCCTAGTTAAAAAATAGGTTCCAGGGCTTATTTGGGGGCTCAAACGGAGTCTAAAAATTATGAAAATTGGTAGGATGGTAGTTCTAATACTCCTCAAGCTCGAGGACTCCTCGGCTTGAACAAAATGGAGTTACAAAAATGGGAAATGGTATTTACAATGGTTTTTAGTGATAAAAATCACTATTTTTGTAGGGATTTCTTCTGAAAATTTGACTGGTGCTTCTTGGAGCTCCCTACTTGCTCCTTCTTCTTGTGTGTCCACTTCCTTGATGCGCTTCCATGCTTTGTCCTTGACCTTGAGCTTCAACACAAGGCTTTGTGGCTAGCATGGAATACCTTGTGGATGTGGATGACATTATCATTACAGGGAATGATGCTAATGGCATCAATTAGGTTAAGGCTCAACTAATGGAAGAATTTAAAATCAATGATCTTGGTTTATTAACTTACTTTCTTGGCTTAGAGCTTGTATACACAGATTCTGGTATATTTATTACTCAGAGAAATTATATACATGATATGTTGATAAAGTTTAAGATGGAGAATATCAGAATTGCAGGTACACCCATGGAACTCAACCATAAGCTTAGTTCTCATGAGGGAGAACTTCCTAAAGATGTTATAGGTTACCAAAAGCTTGTAGGGAGCCTCAACTATGCTACCCTAACAAGAGTAGACATTGCTTATGGCGTAAGTACATTGAGTTAGTTTATGCATGCACCAAGGAAACCTCACATGGAAGCTATCAAAAGGGTGCTTAAATATCTAAAGGGTACTATGAATGAAGGGTTGTTATATCCCTTCACTTCTGAATTAGATATAAAGATATATTCTGATGTAGATTAGGCTATCTCCACAGGATGATAGAAGGAGCACTTCAAGGTACCTATATTTTGCAGGTTCAAAGCTTATATCATGGTCATCTAAGAAGCAACCAACTGTGGCCTTATCATCTACAGAAGCAGAATACAGAGGTTTGGCAAATGCAACTTAAGAACCTATGTGGCTTAAACAACTATATGTAGATTTGGGGATACATTCTTGTACTCCAATAATCTTTGGAGATAACACTAGTTCACTTCATTTGAGTGCTAATCCTATATATCAAGCAAGGACTAAGCACATTGAAGTGCACTATCATTATATAAGGGATAAATTGCTTAGCAAGGATATTCAACTATCCTATGTATCAACTCATTTACAATGTGCAGATATACTCACAAAATCTTTGGATGGAACCAAGATGAACATATTCAAATTGATGATTGGTTTGCAGGAAATTAAGGAGGAATGAAGACCAAGAATGTTAGTTCTGAGAGGGAGCTGTTGGTGCAAATAAAACCAAGCCCACATACTTGATTAATTAGCACATCTCTTATGGAACCCCATATGATCAATCTCTTGTAAAAATCATTCACAATTACCTTTGTAAAAGTGTCCTTCAACCATGAGGAAGTTGAGAAGCATCAAATCTCAAAGCTTTTGGTTGTTGAGTAATGAGAGAATATATCCTATACTTTAGGATTCACTTTTAGGTAGACATCTTTGAATTTTGAATTCAAATATTGGCTCCCAATTACAACTATAAAAAGAGGATGACATGACCTGCAGGATATCTCGACTCTTGGAGATCATTAGAGAAGACATACTATGATTTGAGGAGCTTACTCTATAGCTCATTTATACCCCTCACATTGTGCAATGTATCATTGCCAATGACATTGTATTTGTACATGTTTTAATATATACTTTCTATCATAGTTTTACCTCACCTCTCTCTCATGAACATATCAAAACAGTGATTTTCTTAGAGCTTGTTCTCAGTGCATGATTGATCATTTTTCATGATCTAAAGCATGGTACATTCAGCACACTATTTAGTACATGACTACAAAGTTTCATTAGCATTGCTTCTCTGAATCATGAGATATGAGTGCATCATTACTCTTTGGTTTGTTGACAGTTGCTCCCCAAAAATGTGGGGACTATAGAGTGATTTGCAAAACACCATTCTCCGTGTTTAGTCTATCATTTTTTATGAAATCACTCATGATTGGTAGTTTTCTAAGCTAATTAGAGTTTCCAAAAGGAATTAATCTAGATGCTGCTGTGCATAGAGAATTTTTCAAAACATTGAACAGGTGTAGAGACAAAAATAGCAAGTTTCTTGATCTTGGATCAATTGCTACCTATCTATTTTGATCCATTGATTAGTGTATCATTTTCCAAGCAACATATGTGATTATTTATGATCATTAGGTAGCTAAAGAGGCCCACTACACTGTCCAAAAATCATTCTTGGCAGGTGTGAAGCAAGATCAAGCAACACCACTTCATCTCTGAAGACTATCCGCCATCTCCTCCAACACTCTTACCCTTGGATCCACCCAAATTTTCTCGTAGCCAATCCAAATTCATCTCCTTACCCTTACATCTCCCCAAATTTGCCCTTATCCATCCCAAATTCAATCTCTTATGCTTAAAATCCCCAAATGTTTCCCGTCATGATCCTAAATTTTCCCTCTTACCCTTAGACCTCCCTAAATTCACCCTTAGGCATCCCAAATTTTCCTCTTACCCTTAGCCCTCTTGAATTCGCCCTTAGCCATCCCAAATTTTGCCTCCTACCCCTCAAGTCTCCCCAAAACTCCTATTCGTCCCTAAAATCCCCCATTATTTTGAAAATCATCCTTAGAATCTCCTCCCATTCAAACTTTGGGATTGGATTCATCATCAAATTCTATTCAAATCCTAGAGTTGGATTCAGAGCTACTACTATACTAGTGATGATTCTAAGTGGGTAGTCAGATTTAGCCTTCTCAAGGCTACTTCTTGAGGGAAACTAAATGCAAAGAAAGGTGTCGCAAGCTTGAATGTTAGAAGATTTCATTAGAGGGGCTAAAATTGGTTGGTTGTCAATGCCAAAATTAGCCCACTACTCCACCAACTTGTCAATTGGCATGTAATTGAGTAAAGGCTTGGATTCGGCAAGGCCACTCCTCTTGGCCTCTGGAGCCTAAATAAGAAGATACATGGCACTCATTTTGGCTAACATTTTCTATCAATATAATCACTATCTATCATTACCTAGGATCAGCATTATCATTCTGAGCATCTCGTATTGTTGTTGTTCTCTGGTCTAGCAGTACTCTCTAGCTAACTACTTCTTGACTAACCTCTGCACTCTATTGCAACTCTATCCACTATGTGTGTGAGGCCATGTTGTGGTGATTATACATATTTTTGGCATCTTTGTTGTGTGGAAGATAGCACAAAAGGGTGATTAGGTAAGCCTTGGCTAATGTATCCAAGTTGGAGTCTATCGCATTTCACTTACAAAGAGTACTTTATTGTTGATTTTTGCATAATGAAGTTCTAATCTCTAGAGTGGCTACTAGCCCTCTTTTTAATGCTCATTTTGATTATTTTTACTTTTTGAAACCATTTTGACTCTTAAGAAGTTGAGTTTTCTCATCCTTGTTCTTCAAAATTTCTTTTTTCTATGACTTTTTTTGCTTCATTGCTAAAGTTGTATACCTACACTATATACCTTCACATAGACATGTCACAAGGTATACTTCCCTAAGGAAGAACTCTCTCGAAGTAGAAGGAACAATTGAAATGTGGTCCCAATTTCCTCTTAAACAATTTGGTAGGCTTGGTGGGACACTTGCATGTTCTATCTAAGGTGTATATATATATATATATATATATATATATATATATAATATATATAAAGCAATTGTTTCCTATAGTGTTTTGCTTGAGTTTTTCAATCTTTTACTTGAGTTTTTTAGTCTTCTGAGTGGCTACATGACCCATACTCAAGCAGAACCTTCATAAAAAAATATCTAGTCAACACAACACTCCTTTGGCTCTAAATTTATCCATTGATTTATCCTCTATACCTCTTTCAAAAGAGAATCCTAGAAGGATGTTGGATTTTGCTTTAGACACCTAAGAAGAAGCTTAGGCACCGATGGAGGACTCTCAAATCTTGCATTGACATTACATATTAAGTTCCATACTTTTAAAGGGTCACTTCATGAAGATGCAAATGATCACATAAGGATATTCATTTCCTTATGCCATGGATGTGTGTTCAACACCTAGTGGATGCTATGCTAGTGATGTTCCCTTCTGCATTAAAAGGAATTGCAGACTAATGATGCAACCAGTATGTGGATGGTCAACTCACCACCTCGAAAGCCTTGAAGACTTCCTTCCCTCAATCATTTCAGTCAAGTAACTCTTTAGAGAGAGAGTCTTAGATCAGCTTGAGAACTTGAAGTTACAGCCAATTGAATCTTCTCATGAACTTCATAGATGTACTAAAGCACATGTCTCCCATTTGTTGCATGCTTTAGGAGATTTCCTAGTAAAAAAGTGGATAGAAAAGGCTCTCATAGGTCTTCCCAATAGAAGCTTAGGGAATCTCTTAGACTCGATGCCACATTCAACGACTTTTATGGTGTCCATTTCTCACATAGAGGAGGCTAAAATGCATTTTGAAGGAGGGATTCAAGCAAAGTTTACTCCAAGTTTGGAGCCGATCGAGCAACTTAGGAGGGAAGTAGAAGCACAAAAAATGAAATGAAGTCAAAATGAGGAGAAGGTCATTTTGTCACCCGCACACTACAATGATGGTTTAGTGGCACAACCTTTCCATGAAGTGGAGGAGTTGTAGACTACGCAAGACATCCATAGGAAGATTTGGTGTACCACATGAAACAATAATAGACAACCCAACATGAACTGCCGTAATCAAATAAGCTACAAATTTTGTGGCAAAGGTCGACACAAGGCAAGTGATGGTTATTACCTCAAGGGAGCCCAAAAAAGATATAACAACCAAGTTTGTGATACATTGTACATTATTACTTCAAGTATGCATGAAAAGGAGGAGAATTGTCTAAATCAACCTAGATATAATAGAACTCTAATGTCTTATTTCTATGGAGAATATGGTCACATGCAAAATAGATGCTCTCTACCTGAGGGTTCACCTCCCTATCAACATTTTTCGGATGCCAAGATCATTACACAAGGGATTTTCCTCGTAATTGCCATGCTCTGATCCATATGATTGTATGTCTCTCAAAGAAAAGAAGGTATGACTACACAATCCTATGTTGTTTCATCATCCGGACTACTTATGATGACTAGAGCTAGACGAGCCATGAAAACCCATACAGACAAGCAATAAGGTTTCAAGGAAAAAGAAGAAGGGAAGAAGGCCAAATTGAAGGATTAAAGAAACCTATGACATGTTGAGGACTTCATTGAAGGACAAACCCACCCGCCTTTAGGAAGATACATAAGAGGTAAATATTGAAGAAATCTTGCTAGGAAATCACCATAAGGTCTGTTTTTTCAACTCATAAAAGTGGATTCAAAGGTGAGAAACGACTTAATGAAGATCATATAGTCTACCTAGCTAGGCCCGTCGCCAAGTATAGATATGTTCAAGGTAGATTTTCCCCTACAACATTGGCAGAGCACTGCTCAGTTGTTTTTGGCTAGGAGGTCATGGTGGTTAAGTTGGTACTTTTGGCATGATGATTATTTGTTTCCATAAAAAGTGAAATTTTGATAGGTGTCATTATTGATGGTGGCTCTGGCATCAATTTGATCCCTAATTTTATTATGAAGAACTTAAATTTGGAACTCACAAAGGTAGCACCTTTTAGTGTGATACTGACAGATCAACATGGAGTCACATCACTCGACATCATTGAAAAGGTATTCATGACAATTTAAGGTTATCAATTTCTCTTGGATTTTGTGGTTATTGCCTTGCCCCAGGAGACCTCTTACTCCTTGATTGAGGCAAGCCAAGGCATTACAAGATTGGGGAAGGAATTGTCCCAGTTCACTGGCCTAGTGGTTGGGCCTCTCGCCTCTTGAGGCAGGGGCGAGGGTTCAACCCCTGGCAGCAACATGTAAGGGACATATGAATCTTGGAAAGTTGTTGTATGTGGCTATTGGCCACCGTTTGTCCATCCCCGTGGTAGTTGTGACTGCCGTTTAACCCAGTCTTGTAAACCCCTGTTCTTGTGGGATAAGGGGGGTCCCATGGGTACTATGACCTTCCTTGTACAGTTGCAATTTCAAAGGTAAAGTCCGGGGGAGTAGGCCTCGGCCGAACATCCATTTAAAAAAAATATTGGGGAAGGAATAGATTATGGATTTCTTCAAAGGCCACAGTGGATACTAAGGTAATTCTATCTCTACCTCATGAAGATGATAATCTCTTGGATTGAATGATGGGTAATGTAGAATGTTGCAAAGTTGAAATAAGTGAAATAAATGAAGATTTTATAGAGGAAGAACATGGAGCCCAAAAAGAGGCAAAAAATGAAAATTTGCCCTTGAATAATACTGAAGGAGATGAATTAAGTGATTGAAGGAAACTAGATGCAGAAGTCAAAACAGGGCCTCATGTGGCCCAAATTGGGTACCTCTCCTAGAGTGGCTCAAGCTCACAAGAATTCTGAAATAGCCAAAGTGGCCAATTTACGCACCTAAATTTTGATGATTTTCATGGACCACCTCAAAGCAGGAACCTAGTAGGAATTGGGCAAATAGGCAGAGAACCCTTTTTCAAACAAAATGGGCCAATTTTCTATGAAGAGATAACTCTTCTTGTGGAGAATTTCTCCAACATTCACCATTGATCTATTATGCAAGGAGGAGACATGTAATCTCGACGAATTCAATAATTTCATGGGTGCAACGCTAGAAAATGCCAAAATAGTGGAGGGTCCTGAGGAGGCTAATTTTGACCTTGAGAAAAGAGAAGACCTCCCATTTCTAGATATTCTTGATGGATAGACAAAGGAACACATCATGAAGTGAAAGCTCAATTCCACCCCAATGCACAATATTGATGATTTTTCAAGTGATGCTAACCCTTAAGTGCTTGTTCAAGAAGTGAACTTTGGAGATTAAGAGAACCTACAAATAGTCAACCTTGCCTCATGGTTGTGGCACTACCCTTTCTTACTACAAAAGGTAACCTCTCTTTTTCTTCCTACAAAAATGCCTTTGCATGGTCCTACAAGGATATATCTGGTATTCTAGAGGATCTTGGATTACATCAAATACGCTTAGTAGAGGGAGCTTCACCTATAAGAAGTAGGCCTTATCAACTTAATCCCAGATATGTAGAGGTAATTAAAGTGGAAATAAAAAAAAATTAGAGGAGGTAGGTATTATCATTCTCGTAGAGCATTCAAGGTGGCTTTCATCTATGGTTGTTGTACCTAAGAAAAATAGTGGAAAATAAGAGTATGTGTTGATTTTCATGCTTTAATTAAGGTGACTATTCAAGATGGTTTCCCTCAACCTTTCACAAAGCAAGTACTAGAAGATGTTGCATTTGTGCTTCTTGTGTGTGTCTCACACTTCTACACAAAAGCAAAAGTGGTATTAGAGTAGGTTTAACTCCTCAAGTATCGGTTTTTTTTTGCATCACACTGCACGTGCACTTTTAATAGTGAAAATCAATTTAAACAGTGATTTTCAGCAACCAAGAAGCATTTCCATCAATTGCATTGGGATTTTACCCCCATTTTGAATACATTCATGCAGTGAGAAACACCATGAGAGTGATGGATTGTGAGGTGAAATATAATTAACACTCATTTCATCTTTTATTGAAGTAAAGATTTTGTCACATTCTTGTTATTTCGTGAAATGGCGGGCCATAATGACTTGTTTGGCATGCTTCAAGTTGAACATAAGATTGATGGGATGCACTATCCAATGTGGTCTTACATGATGAAGCATTTTCTTGTTGTGAAACAACTATGGAACGTAGTGGCTAATGTAGATCCAGGACTCACGTGTTCTTCTAATTCACACTCTACTGGCACAAATGGAGCTTCTTCTTCAAGTATAGTGATTACTCCTCCAAATACACAGAAGCAACATAGATGGGATGGAAAATATGCTCAAGCTCATGCATTAATTGCACTTTCTTTGAAGCATCATATAGTTCCACACATTTAGTCATGTTCTACATTAAGACAAGCATGAGACACTTTCTTCTTTGTATGCCATGCATAATGAAGCACATGTTGCATACTTGAGAAACCAACTTTGAGATGTATGTATGGCTAAAATGAGTCTATGGATGATTATGTGACATACATCAAGAACTTGAAAGACAAACATAGATGACATTATTCTAGATGCATCACTCATCTTTATATTGTTGAAAGAATTACTAGAATCTTTTCAAAGCTTTGCCACTACACTCTACTTGGTTGCAAAAGGGAACCCCAATATGTATGCATTTGATAATGTTGTGTCTCTTCCTTTGCAAGAAGAGCAATCTAGAGTGAACAGGAGTGGTTTGATTGAGGGAACGCAAGCACTTTTTATCTCACAAAAAAGGAAAAACAAGTATGGTTCAACTTTGGATTCATCAAAACCAAAGCCTCAACATTCCTCTTCCATTCATTCCTCTAATAATATTGATTTTAAAAAGAATAAGAGATGCAAATATTACAAAAAGGTTGGTCATACTATTGATTAGTGTAGAAAGCTTGTTAAGCGCAATGAAAAGAAGAAGAAGTCTGACATGTCTACTGCTAAAAATTCTTCAAAGACAAAGAATGATGATGCCAACATGGCTCAAGAGTTTTGGGCATGTGTTATTACATGTCATTATGATGCATCATTGCATTCTAAATATATGGTTGTGAGTGAGGTTGATTCGGATTGGTTCCTTGATAGTGGTGCTTCGACGCATATAACTTCATGCAAAAGGGTTTTTGCATCTTTGAAAGATGCACCTGAAGCAGCCTTGTAGCTCAATGCAAAATGTATGTGCGACTGATAATTTCCTTGTTGTTTTCACCTATTCACCTCGAAATAGAGTTATGCTCATGATGAGAAGCAACTGGTTCACGAATTTTAGAGCCCATGCTCGTTATCAATACCCCCAAAGTATTCAGAATTTCAGGATCTATGACAACCTTCAAACTATCCTTCCTCTCCAAACTATCCATCATTATTAGGAAATAACAAAGTAACCGCTCCCCAACTATTTTGCAAGAATTAGTAATATACGCCAACTAGTTTCCACAAATCCACTGAAATAGATGACTGAGATTTCCTTAGTCATGAAGAAGAGCAGCAACACATGTCATAATTTCATACTGCATCACAAGCTTTGAACAAAACTCCTCAATGTAATTTACGTTATCCAACTTTGTACTTCCATTTTTTCGCTTCTTTGGCTTCCTACAATGCTCAAATTCACTTAAACTCCTTTCAAGGAGCAACACTCACAGTACATGTAAGCTTCTACTTTCCTGCACCAACCCTAGTGTTGTCCTGAGTAGGAGGATTCTCCTATGACTCGGTATGTCAAATAAGGCTTTAACAAAGATTTCCAGGAGCAACTTGGGCTTAGTTTTCTTTTTAAGTTGGCTATGAATCACAACAGCAACAACAAAAGAATGAGGGTCATCGTGAATCCTTGTAGTTTCCCCTATAACAGAGAACACACTGATAACATGTCCAAGCACAAGCTCTAGATATTCTCTACCAAATGTTGCCAAGAGACTAAGAGCCTTATTTAGCAAAGTTGAACCTGACAGAACTATTCCTCTAGTAACCCCTCTTCAAGTTGAGCTGAAACTGAAGAGACAAAGGACAATTCTTCTGTTCTCTTCTTCCATTACCACCACCTTTAGCATCCCCCATCATGTGATCTATGTTGGCAGATGGATGTAGCAATGGTCCAAAAGTGTATCTGATCTGCCTGTTTTGCTCGGACCCAAGCGGGCACATCATGCCATGTAGATTCCTTGACCTGCTCTCTCCCAGCATACGTGTTTGTCCACATAAATTTAGTGACACCCGATTTCCTGCTAAAAATAATCTTTTGTCTTCCTGCAAACTTGAACTTGGCACGTCGAAGTGCCTCATGAGCATGAACTTTGTTGTTATCCCTGCAACGTACAGACAACAAGACCTGTCTGTCTGATATCCACATGGGCACAAGTTCCCTGAGGTTTTCCAAAGGCCCCTCTCATACATGTCGGGTGCCTGTCTGCTCCAGCTCAAGAAAGCATATTGTTGATACAAAGGACGTGAAATGGATGAACACGTACTCTCAGATGAAATGCATCTTTTCCAGCAATAATTGATCATGTAATTGTTACAGGCAATATAATCATCCTTTAGCTTCCAGAGCAAGCTGGTCTACATCTGCAAAATTTTCCACTTGACCTCCAGACTACTACATTTGTGTATAATCAGATCATGCTGCCATACATCAGCGCTAGAATATGCTATCCTCGAGTCAATACTTCTGCATAGCTCCTTCTCGTCAAAGAAATCTTGTAAGATCTACTGCACCTCCTCCCACGACCTTGTTCTCGAGCCGATTACCTTGCTGAAGCTTCCATTACCATGGGATGCCCAGCTGCGGGGAGTCTCTTGCGCCTCATCACTATAAGTCCTTGATCTTCTGCTACTACCTCCTGTATTGATCACATTGTTCCATCCTGGATGTCCCAATGATAGGAACGGCTGCATTACTTGGGTAGTACATGCACCTCGACGACCGTTCTGACTTGTGTTGCATGACTCACCACCATGCCTTCCATCTCTACCAGGATGGCTTTGATGAAAAGTCTGATTAGAATTGACATTATGTTCCATGCTTCCATTCTGTAGCTCCATTTGCATCCTATATTCCATAGAATTGAACTACCAGGAGAGAGTTTGGTTGGTGGAGATGACAGTGCGCTAAGTTGTTTCCCCAACGCAAGAATGGTCCTCTGACACTCTGCCAGTTTCTCTTTTGCGGCTACAAGCTCTCGTTCCTTGCTTAAATGTGCATCTTCATCACTAGGTACCTTCGAGCCATTACACTCCTCCTCGTAAACTGATTGTCTTTGCAGATGTTGTTCAAGCTCCTCAAATTTAGCCTTTGCTGCCTTATGCCCCATCTTCTCCTCTGCTAATTCGCATGTCAGACCTGTAACACTATGCTTCAACTTAGATATTTCCCTTTCGGTTGCTTCAAACTTCTGTTCCAATTCTACTTTGATAGCCTCCACTGCAGAGACAGCTTCCTCCAAATTCTCCATGTCGAGCAACTTACTCTCAAGCATACTAGCTAGCTCTTTGCTCCCTCCCAGTTGAGAACTTGTTTCTCGTAACTCCTCTGAAACAGAAACAAACCTCTCATCCAATTCAGCCTTAGAATCAATCACCTCTTGGAGCCGTTCTTGCGCTATAACAAGCTCATTTAAAAATCCACAAGTTGATACGTCATTTGGTCTACAACTGCTCATAGTCTTTACAAACAGCAATAGCTCTTCCAAATCTGCAGGCTCTGAGTCACATGCTTTACATAACAAAATTCCATACTGTGTCAAGAACTCCAATATAGTCGATCTTCCCTCTAGAAAGCTATCTTTGGGTGTTATTAGATTCTGTTTCTGCACAGCCCATGCTGCTGAACTGAAGTCATCTACAACAGATACTTCCTCTCCCTTCTCTGAGGACATGTCCGAGTCCATCTGGATTTTGATTCCTGCCAACAAAATCGTCCATTCCAGAAACAAAGAGGATGCCTTATAAGCCACCCACACAACGGTGACTCAATCAGTGAGAATCCTCCAAATGCAAATGATGCACGTAGATAGTGCACAAGTTTTTGCCTGTGGAAATACCAAACATTGATGCCGATTGCCCCGACTAAAATGCCCACAAATATTCTGCAACCAAATAGGAGGACAACAGCAGTAGTTGTTCCACTGCAGTAGTAGTCTATGGTAGAATGCATATGCAAGTCTGTGTCCATGACTTCAAACTCTCTGCAAATGCCTTGCTACACATCTCATATGCCTCCCTAGCTTTGTTCTCATCTCCTTTCCCATGCTGAGCCATGGAGAGAGGGACGGTAGATGGGGGCCGAACTCCCCAGAATTCCCCCCCTCCAAAGAAGAAGCGGAGTGCCCTTTTCATGTGCCAAGATTTTTCTGCTAAGAAGCATCTGACCACGACTCCTCAAATCCATGAATTAATATTATGTCTTATGAATTTATAACATGTCTTAGATCAAAAAGACATTGTTGAATCAGTACTTCGAGCTTCAAGATCCAAAGTAGATTTCAGGTCTGCCAAACTGCTTCTTTCTCTCTTTAACAGCGGACGAAAAACACTATCTGTATGAATAAGGTATGAGATAGTTGCCTCACCCACCAGAACATCTTCATCACTTTCTTCTGCAGCATTAGTTAGCAATTGTAAATCATCTGAGTTTTCCTTTTAAAAAAGAGAAGTTGTTCAGAACATGCCAATTCCTGAATGATTGTTATGTGGTTAATACAAAAGTAATGAAGGACAATGATATTCCTATCATAAAGTGCTTGAAACTCTTGCAACCTTACACGCAAAGAGGCATCACAAACTATCTAGAAATCAAGCAATAATCCTCCATTCTCAATGATACCAACCTTGTCTTCAATTGCAAATGGTTAAATCAGATACTTCTTTGCCTGCAAATCAATCCACACAATCACAACCTCACAAGCTGGATGAAAATCAAGTGATTTGGGTTCCACCCTACACCCAAAGAATTTGGTATCATCATCGATGAGTTCTACCAAAGGTCCCACTGAGTGAGTATCTTTCCAAACAATTTAGCAACTGCTTTGCATAGCACACGAGGTGACATAAGTCAAGGTGCTATGTTCTCTCTGGCTGCATCAATTGCACTTGTACAGACTTTATGTATCCAAGGCCTTAGTTCAGCCATTGCCTTTGCACTCTCAGGTTCCACCAATGATCTGAGTGGAAAATCAATTTCTTCCCATATTCAGTGTGCAGAAAACTTTCCACTCCTTTCTTTGTGGTTGTAGTGGGCAACAAGTGACCACATAGCATATTGATTGTTTTGAAAAAATGATGCTCCAATTGAAGACACAGGAATTGCTGACTTTTACACCTTGCACCTCAAACCTTTTCTTGAATGCATTTCAGCAAACCCAAGAAGGTTATGGACAGCAACATCGTGATCTTTCTCAATGTATCCTTTGATAAGGCTCATGCTTCTGCTTCTCGGCTTTCCTGTCCATAGAATATTCATCGTACAGATCCAGCTCGCTGTTCCAGATGATTCAAGAGGAAAACTTGTCTTGTTTCTTAAAAGCATCGCCAGTCAAACGCTCGGTTCCACTGAATGCGACATAGCATGGGCCTGGTCATACTACCTTTGTCATTGGAAATGATTTGAAAACGATCTTGCTTTAAAATCCTTGAAGCCAACATTTGGCTATATGTTGTTGCCATGCGTTACCCTCTACCTGTGTGTGACCTCCAAGAGAGAGGAAGAGCCCTCCCTCCAGAGGAGGGATGAGCCTCCCGTTGCGTACCTATAGAGCCCCTCCACGATTTCATTAGATTGAGACTTAGAATACTACGGAGTTGTTGCTTCCATCTTGTTGCAACAACAAATCATTTGTTTCACTCCAAGACTAAAAGCCAGAAAAGTGCATGCACAAGTTTGCTCATCCTTCGAAATACCTACCTGAAAGCCTCCAATGATAGAATTGCTGATAAGAACATCACATTCATCCTGTCGTGTTCAAATCATCATGTTCTTCATAAAATCAGGATGTCCAAGAGTTTGGTAGATTCAAAATTCCAAAACATAATGTTGATTGTAATCCATCGTTCCCGCTCTGCTTTAAGCCTGTCAAGAACTCAAGGATGCTTGAATGACTGCTTCTCAGATTTTTCAATCACTCCCTTTTCGATATCATCAAGCTTATAGATGTGGTGTCTGGAGGTAGTCGATGTTTTAGAATCGATATGCCCAATCGCCTTACCCGCATCGGATCAACTCACCAAAAATGCATGAAGAGGATGGAAACTCTTCTGCCTGTAGTAATCTCTTGCAAGCCAGAGAGGGAGAGAGAGAGAGAGAGAGTTTTTCCCCCACAGGGGGGAAAACCCTCTCTCCTGAGTACCTTCCCCCAAAAAAAACCTCCCGCTCTCCCTCGAAGAAGAAGATAGCAGTTTTTTCGGGTCATAAATTAAACCTCGATACCATCTCCCACACTTGTGGACACATGCGGACAGAGGGGAAGAGTCGGAGGTGATGTTGCAGGTACAAATTAATGATTTTCTTTTTTTTTTCATTTCATTTCTCTTTTTTTTTTGAATCAAACAACAACAAAGATGGTCTTTCCTTACGACATTGCAAAGCCACATATATCTGAAGATTGAGGTCCTCTACGGGTGCAAATGGGCTACAATCAAATATTTAATACAAAATAAGTGCTCCATGATATTCTTTTTGCATGACATATCTGAGGGTAACAGCACCCAAAGGAGGACATGTGGTGTGTGCAAACAATGCCTCTTATCCTATCATTGGAGTGGTATAAATTGAGATTACCATTGCATATGGAGGTGTGATTCTCTTGCAAAATGCATTGTATGTGCCGGATATCTAGAAAACTTAATTTCAAGTCTGTTGATTGCCAAAGATGGAATTCATGTAGACTTTGTTGATGATAAGTGTATGGTTCATGATTTCAGCAATGGTGATATTAACATGATGTCCGGTACATGATGTAATAGTTTTTATTGCTTGGATACATGCAAGAGGGCTACCTCAAAGCCTTGGGGCTCATACTTCTTCCATGGCTAAAATGGAGCTTTGGCCTGCTTGTTTTGGTCACTTGAAGTTCAATATTTTGCTTTACTTGTAAAAGAAGGACATGGTTGATGGTTTTCCAACACTTGATTCCATTGAAAATCATGCATGTGAAGGTTGCATTATTTGGAAAATGCATCGTGCTTCTTTTTCAAAAGATATTCATACACACATTACAAGAAAATTGTAGCTTGTTCATAGTGATATATGTGTTCCCATAAAGCCTCCATCTTTTGGGAAGCATGTACATTTTGTTACTTTCATTGATGATGCTACTTGCCATATATGGGTGTATGATATGAAAGAAAAGAATGAGGTATTTCCTTGCTCCAAAGGATTTTTAGCTATGGATGGGATTTTTTTCTTCAGACAAGCTTATGACTCTACACAGAGATTGCGGTGGTGAATACATGCCACATGAGTTTAATGCTTTTCTTTGTGAAACAGGAATTTCACACCAATTTATGATGCCATATACACCTCAGCAAAATGGTGCTTCCAAGCATAAAAATAGAACACTCCTTGAAATGGCACGATGTATGGTTAAAGGAAAGCACCTTCTTGACATCTTTTGGATGGAAGTGATCATGTGTGCAAACCATGTGTTGAATTGAAGCCCTACAAAAGCATTGAGAATCATCACTCCTTATGAGGGTTATAATGGACATAAACCTATGGTGAATCGTATGCGCATGTTTGGTTGTTTAACATATATTCTTGTGCCATCACAACAACATCTCAAACTTGATGACAAGGAAAAAAATGTATATTTGTTGTTTATCGTGCTGAAAATAAGGGATACATTTGTACCATCCATTGAAAAACATAATTATTGTGATTTGGGATGTGGTATTTTCTGAAAATTTAGTTTTTCCTCTACTCGAATGAAAATATTAGTCAACAGTTAGCTCAGAAGATGTGTTTGATACACTCATGCCTTTGTTCCAAAGTGGTGCACTTGACTATGGCAATGTGGATCAGCCAAATGAGGTTAAAAGGGTTGAAAAATTCCAATAAAATAGAACTAAAAATGCAAATAATTTCCAGCCAAAGATGGCTGAAATTTTCCAATAAAAAATGGTCAGAATTGTTAAAAATTTCAAGCCACATATGGCTGAACATTTGCATCAAAATATGATTGAAAATGAGCATGAAATTCAACTGATCCTTGATATACATGCTAATGATGTATTACATAATGAACACATTTATATCAAGAGCCCAAAACTATGAAAACGTGGTTGAAACAAACTCTGCAGGAAAGCAAATTGAGTGCACCTTTACTTGATAGAACAAGATCAAGCTTTTGCCATGCATCAAATAACTCTATGGATTATTCTCTTATTGCAATAACATGTAATGAAGAGCCACTTACTTTTGAGGATGCATGTGATGATCCACATTGGATGATAACTATGCAATTAGAAATTTATTCCATACATAGGAATGATTCTTGGGGGCTATGTGAATTTCCAAAAGGGAAAAATGCCATTGTACAAACTAGGCTTACAAGATTAAGAGAAAGTTAGATGGTAGCATTGATTGCTACAAAGCTAGATTGGTGGCCAAGGATATGCATAATAATATGGCAGGGACTATGAATAAGCTTTTTCACCTACTTCATGCATGACTATCATTCGTACCATGGTTGCATTGGTTGCCCAACGAGGTTGGAAAGTACATGAGTTGGACATAAAAATAGTTTTCTTGAATGGTGATTTGCTAGAAAAGGTTTATGTGAAGAAACCTCCTAGATTTGCCATGAAAAGGCAAGAGCATATGTCTTGTTCACTTACTTAAAGCCTTGTATGATTGCAAGCAAGGTCCACATGCATGGTATGATAAAAATCCATAAGCACTTGATTGCTCTTGGTTTCACATCTAGTCCGATTGAAATCGCACTCTATGTACACAAAGATGGGGCTAATCTTACAATGCTTGTTCTTCGCATTGATGAAATACTCTTTATTGGGTCATGTGATGCAAAACTTGACATCGTTATGGCTGATTTATAGCATACTTTTTATGTCACTTATCTTGGTCTTTTGGCATCTAGTTTGTATCCATCGAGGGGGAATTGTTATGCATCAAGCAAATTATGTTGAAAAACTACTTCAGTATTTTGACTTTCAAGATTGCAAGTGAGTTTCTACACCAGTTAAGATAGGATTTAGGTTCTCAATTGAGCATTCCAATTATGCATTCGACACTTGTCTTTATCAGCAAGCTATGGGATGTCTTATATATGCATGCAACACAAGACAGGATATACAATATGTAGTTTCCCAATTGAGTTGATTCATGCATAGCCCTGGCACTAAGCATTCGCAAGCGGTGAGACATGTGTTTAGATATCTCAAAGGTTTAGGTCTCTTTTATGGTAGAGATAGTCGACCATGCTTACATGCTTTTATAGATAGTGATTGGGCTGGTTTTTATGATACTCACGTGTCCACTAGTGGTAATTGCTTTTTCCTTGGAGAATCATGCATATCTTCGTTGAGTACGAAGCATCTTATAGTGACAACATCAAGTTGTGAAGTTGAGTACAAGGCAATTTTCATAGCTATAGTGGAGTGTACACGGTTGAGATGCCTATTGATGGATTTTCGCATGGAGATTGATGCTAGTACACATATTCTCACTAATAGTGAGAGTGCATTGGATATTTCATGAAACCCAATGTTTCATGCATGGACCAAACATATTGAGCTGCATTATCACTATGTGAGAGATCATGTTCATGCAAGAGATACTGATTTGGTATATGTGCCTACACAAGATAATGTGGCAAACATATTCATCAAAGCTCTTCCATGGGAAAGTTTGAAGATTTTTGCAAATCTTTAGGCTTATTGCCTAGTCAGGGATGATGTGTCACTCCGTAGATATCTTCACATCATTCATTCCAAGGGGTTTTGTTACACTTATGTGTTCCTCCAGTAACTTTGGTATGAACCTTTTCCCTATACATGGGCACTTTTTACTCTAGTGCTAGATAGCGTATTTTCCCTCCTGTTACCACATACATGATTCACCCATATGTGGTGGTACTTTGTACTTGGGCATATTATTCAATTCTTACTTCAATTCTATTCATCGTCAATAGAGAGAGCTATTCTAGCCATCCCTCTTCTCTATGTGCCTTATTATATTTGTGCTCCTTGTGTGTGCTTCTTATGTGTCTCTCACACTTCTACACACACCTAGGAAGAAGATCCCTTTATTGTGGAGTCATGAAGCTAAGACGGCATTTAGTGAACTAAAGATAAGGTTATGTATTGCACCATTCTTAACTATTCCTAGTTTGTCATTTGAGTTCCATGTGCATATAGATGCTAGTCTTCATGTAGTAGGAGATGTCTTGGCACAACCATTCATGCACAAGGTAGACCAACCTATTGCTTATGGGAGCAAACTACTTACCAAAGTAGAGAGAAATTATAGTACAAAAAAAAGAGCAAGTTTAGCCACTGTCTTCACACTTCAAAAGTTTTGGCACTATCTTCTAGGTATACATTTGATTTTCATTTTCAATCATTATCCTCTAAAGTATTTCATTAATAAGCCTAGAGTATCTAGAAGGATTTAGCATTAGCTACTATTTTTCCACGAATATGACTTTTAGATTCACATTAAGCCAAGAAAAGAGCACTACATGGCAGAACAAGTGTCAAGGATGGCCATGAGAAAAAGCCCAATAGGTATTAATGAGGAGCTCATGGATAGGAGTCTCTTTCTTGTAGAGGCCCAAATTGATTGGTATGATAAAATTTTGCAATTTCTTACTTTTAGAAAATTCCCTATAAAATTAATACCATTATAGAAGAGGAAATTAATAAAGCCAAATGATTTTCTCTTATAAATGACCAATTTTAGAAAAATTATGAGGATGGTATCTTGTAAAAATGTCTTTATGTATAAGAAGTAAATTCTTTCCTTGAAGCAACACACAGTGAAGGGCATCTCAAGGGAGAGGACTTTGCACACAAAATCCTCCTCAAGGGATTATGGTGGCCTCATTCATACAGGGATTCTATCAAATTTTCCAAAGAATGTGACATCTGACATAGATGTGCTCCTAGGCCAACTAGGTGAATTTTTCAATTATTAGTCATTTCCACTCGATAGCAACCTTTCAAATGGCAGGGTCTTGATTTCATTGGACCCATTGGTCCAACTAGTCAATGTGGTGGTAAAATGTATATTATGATGGCCACATGCTATTGCATTAAGTGGGTAGAAGCTAAGGCTACTTCTAATTGCAGTACTACAACATTGACAAAATTTATGTACAAACAATTTTTTTCAAAATTTGGTTGCCCACTAGAAGTTATTAGTGATATGGCACACATTTTGTAAATCATTTGCTACAATTTATTTTTGATAGGTACAAGATTTTCCACAAGAAACCATGTGTCTATTACCCTACAACAAATGGGGAGTTCAGACTATTGTGCCAACTCGCTTTTGATCACTTGAGTTCTTGGCTCAAGCATTTATTGATGCAATATGGGCGATGCATACAACAAGAAAATTCACCACTAACGAAAGCCCATTCCTCTTGTTCTATGGTAAGGAGGCACTGACCCCTTTCGATTCATAATTAGGAAAGCAATAGAAACCAAAACTATTGGAATTGACCCTCATATTAAAAGACTGGTAGCATTGGAAGATGAAGAGATTTCACATAAAGCAAGAGGAGAGGAAACAATCCCATGATAGAAATCTTAAGGCCAATGAAGCATGGGAGGGATCCTTAGTCCTTATGCATTAGATTCCACTAGTACCTGCCAAATTCGAACCAAAATGTTCAAGACCATACAAAGTGGAAAAGTTATTTTAGCAAGGACTAATATAATTGGGAGACTTGTAAGGTGAGAAGTTGCCCTTGGTTAATATTTCCTCGGTGAAAACTTATCTGAGTTGAAACCAACAAAAGAAAATTTGCTTATTTTATTTCGGTAGTCAATTTGGTTAATAATCCAATAAAGGAGGAGTTTGCATCAAGATGGTGCAAAGGCTTGATGTGGGAGACTATAGTTAGTGGATGATCATATCACTCTTGCATTTCTTGGGTTAGCTTGGTTATCCTCGGACAATATTTGTCTTTTTGAAGGATGCAGATATGAATTACTGGCATTGGCAAACCTCCCCTTGATTATTGAATCCGTTATTTACTTTTGTACATTCTTGGGCATTAGATTGAGCAAAAGGTGTATCATGAAGCATTCCCTTCAAGGATTTTCTTGGGCACTTTTGTGGGACATTTTCCTAAGAGCTTGGAGGAGCCAAAGAAGAATTCATCTATATTGAGGAGACATCTAAGGCACCTGCGGCACATAAAGCATCAAAACCTCTTTAATCCCCCTTTCTTTTTGTTGCCCTCCTACCCCTTAAACCTTCCCAAATTCACCCTCTTACCCTTAGACCTCCCCAAATTCACCCATAGCCATGCCAAATTCTCCCTCTTACTCTTAGACCTCCCCAAATTTACCCTTATCCATCCCGAATTCACCCTCTTATCATTAGACCTCCTCAAATTAGCCCTTACCTATCCCAAATTTTCCCTTTTACCTTTAGAACTCCCGAAATCTGCCCTTAGCCATCTCAAATTTTCCCTCTTACCTCTAGACCTCCCCAAATTTGCCTTCGCAATCCCAAATTTGTCCTCTTATCCTTAGACCTCCCCGAATTCACCCTTAGCCATCCCAAAATTGTCCTCTTATCTTTAGACCTTCCCAAATCTTCCCTTAGCCATACTAGATTTGCCCTCTTACTATTGACCATCCCAAATTTTCCCTTAGCCATCCCAAATTTTCCCGCATACCCTCTAGTCCTCCCAAACTTCTTATTCTTCCCTCAAATCCTCCATTATTCTTAAAATTTTGCTAAGCCTCTCCTCCCATTCAAACTCCAAAATTTGATTCTTCATTAGATTTGATTCAAACTCCAGAGTTCGATTTTGAGCTACTATTCATGATTCTATGTTAGTGGTAGGATTGAGTTGGCTCAAGGCTACTACTCCAAGGAAATTAAATGCAAGGAAAGCCATCACAAGCTTGGATGTTAGAAGATTTCATTAGAGGGACCAAAATTGGTTTGATGCTAGTGCCAAAATTAGCCCCCAATTCCACTAACTTGTGAGGTGGTGTGTAAGGCAGTAAAGGCTTGGATTCAGCAAGGACACTCCTCTTGGCCTTTGGAGCCTATATAAGAAGAGACATGACACTCATTTTGGCTAACATTTTCTATCACTATCTATCGTTCTCTGGGTTCATCATAATCATTCTAAGCATCTCATATTCTCGTTGGTCTCTGTTCTAGTAGTACTCTCTAGCTAGCTACTTCTTGGCTAACCTCTACACTCTATTGCAACTCTATCCATTGTGTGGTGAGGCCACTCTATGGTGATTATACAGAGTTTTGGCTTCTCTATTGTGTGGAAGATAGCATGACAAGATGCTTAGGTTATCCTTGGCTAATGTATCGAAGTTAGATTCTGTTGCATTTCATTTGTAGAGAGTACTTATTGTTGGTTTTTCATAGTCAATTTCTAGTCTCTCGAGTGGCTACTAACCCTCTTTTTAATGCTCATTTTGTTTATTTTTACTTACTCAAATCATTTTGAGTCTTAAGAAGTTGAATTTTCTAATTTTTGTTCTTGTAAATTTCTCTTTTTAGTGACTTCATTGTTTCACTGCTACAGTTGTATGCATGCACTATATAATTGCACACAGACATGTCATAGCGTATACTTTCCTAGGTAAGAAATCCCTTGAAGTAGAAGGAACATTGGAACAGTCTTCTCGGTTGCCTCTTCTACATCACCTAAAACACATACCCTTAGACACATTTGGTGAATATAGTGAAGGTGATGAGGGAAGCACTTGCATTCCCATTGAGTAGATGTCACTAAAAATTCCTTGTGGGTAAGTTGACATTGAGGCCAGCTTCTATGAAGCTTCAACCGGCACATGGACACATGCATAAACCCATAAGTCTACTAGAAAGAATGGTATTGAAAACATGTGGTGTAGAGTTTGAGCATACTCTTTCCATTCATGACTTTGGAAAGCAAGAAACTAGGATCTCCTGGTAGGAAGATCTTCTCTTAGTAATTGTAAGCAGTTCAAGATTGGGGTGGTGATGTTGTATACCTACAATGCCAAGGTACAACTACAAGGATAGACTTAGTCTCCAAGTCTTATAGAGATGTGCCACCACTCTAATGGAAAGACATCCACTGTCTAATGTGGACTCTTATAGAGAACTTGAACAAGAAGAGAAGACTAGATGCATGAGGATACTCACTTGTGAATGTGGAAAGTTTCTCACCAAGCGGATGCAAAAAGGAAAAGAAAAAAAATTAAGATGGGAATATTGTAATGTTGATGGACCAATTAAAGATCTTTCCTATTTTGACATGAGGTTCCCTCATGAAGAATTTGAGAATGAAGAGGGTTATGACATTTGTTGAGAGCTCCATGCTCCACCCTTTTGTCCAAATGTATGTTCATTCTCATGCAAGTGCACATACCGCACATGCAAGGAGATTTTCCCTCAACTCCATATAAGGAGGGCCTCACTTCACTTTTGACAAGGCATTCATTCTAGTCCATTTCCAAGAGTGTTCATCCTCTCTGCATGGAATCTCCATGCTCATAGAGCAACTTATGCAAGACATTTCCATTTTGTTAATTTATCATGTTTTGTTATATTTCATTTCTTCCTCCATAGCTTGGTAGCTTCATGTCACTAAGTAGATTAGGAGTAGTTGGTTTCATTTCAACATGGTATTTGAGCATCGCATGGGATATCTTAGAAGGATCTTTCATACATGTCAAATCTACAATTTATTCCTAAATCTAGAAAAGTATGCATCCATGGTGCATTAAAGCAAGATCCTTGGGCACCATTTCCAAGCATGCAAATCTCAAGAGATGAGGAAAAACAAGGTCATTGTAGATTTACATAGACCTAATGATGCCAAAAAGGTACAAGCTTTCATTGGCCATTGTGGCTATTATTTGTATTTCATTAATTAGTAACTTTGAGTGGATGGGAGATTGTGAGAAGTCCTTTGAACAATTGATGAAAATGTTGATGTCAACACCAATATTGAAGGTGCATGTTTAGAGTAAGCATTTCAAATTCATGTGGATGCTTCAAAATATGTTGTAGGATGCATGGTTTTTTTATAGCAAGAGATTAAAGTTCTTGGATGTAAATGAATCTTATTTCATGTTCAAAAGGTTATTATTTTCATCATCAAGCTCATTTAGTAGATCATTAAAAATTAGGCCTTTTATTTGAGCAGCCATCCAATTTAAAATGGAAAGCATGTAGAAAGCCTAAAATTTAAGGAAAAAATATTCTTTCATTGTATTTTTAAATTTTTTTTTCTTCTCAAAATCTTTATATTTGATCCTTTTGTGATTCTCGAATTTTATGTGCAAAATAAAAACTTGACCTAAGTATAGGAACTAACGAATATACTAGTTTGTCTTCATAGGAATCTAAATAGTCATAAATATTTTGGTAATTGAGCTCTCCTTTGTCTCAAAGCATGGCATCTAACAAGTGTATAAGCTATAGCATGATCATCAAATGTAGTTTTATTTTTGAATGTTATAGCGATGTATGTAAGATACTTTTTTATACTTATTTCACACACCTCAATTTTTTTATTCCTCTTTCTAAGATCATACATTCTCAATCTCGACCTCTAAAGCTTGTAGAATCACCTTCATCTACAAGTATGTAGGACATAAGAAACTTTATCTTATATGGAGAATGGGTTTAAAATGCAGCAAGAGAAGGAAACACACAAACAATGGACATAGTTGATCAAATTAAATAAGTTAGTAAATAAATAAGTCTATGCCATTGCAAAACATTGTGAATTAGACATATAAGATTTTCAGAAAGAATAGACTTCACACTTTGACACAATATTATAATATTGATTTCACTTCAAGATAAAGGTTGATAGAGAATAACAACACACCTCAATGATCCAAGTAATACTTTTGGAGGCATTATTCCTGCTAAATTTGATCTTAAATATAAAGTAGATAAGTTTTCTATTATTTGAGTTCAACTTATTTTTATCTTAACTTTTCTTTATTTCATTTCCAAAAATTTGGAGTTGACTTGATTTTAATTATTATTGGTTCTAATAATTTATTGTTCTATTAACTTACTTATTTCATATAAATTAGGGTAAAAATGGAAAAAAACCATTATAAGGATTTTAATTAGTTGTGATTAATCTAGATTGATCTTGCTAAATCATCTCTTAAAACTCTTGTGCAGGTTCATTTAAAGCATATCTTACATGAATATATTGGATTTGGAAGAGATATAAAGTTCATGTGAAAATAATGAAATGTTATATGTCTTAACTGTTGATATATTTAGGTAGTGATGTGTGTGAACACTCTAGGACCGCCGGGGCACTTTTTTCCCTCTTTAGGAGGTTTTTTTCCCCCGGCTTGTATATACGCCTATTGCCCTAATGGGCGACTTATCTTTGTACATTCTCTAGTAATACATTCAGTCTTGTGTGTTGTGCTCCAAGCTTCTTCCTCTTCCTTGTGCTGTTCGCGTGCTTCCGCAGACGTCTAACTCCAACAATTGGTATCAGAGCAGGTCGTTGATTCTTCTAGGGCGCCGTCGACACTCCTCCGTTTGCAGTCTCAGATTCGCACAAAATTTGGTGAGCATACTCAGGGTGTTTTCGAGATCAAAACATCTTCGCTTTGTGGTGCCGAAATCGCGATCTGAGCTCGTTTCGGCCTCCGAACGCACTATCGCAGTGCTTGTGCAGGCTATTTCGTCCTTTTGTGCCAAAGGTATATACCAGTTTCTGTTCGCCAGTTTAAGCGTCTCGAAGTCTGCTACAGGTCTAGCAGAACTCGTCTGGGCAGTTCTGTTCAACTTTTTGAGATACAGTCAATTTTCTGCATCAAGGTATTTTAGTCACCGGCCATGGCTGAAAGCAGTGATGTATTCCGTATGTTGGCTGTTGAGGATAAGTTGGATGGTACCAACTACCCATTATGGGCTTATATGATGCGACATGTACTGGTTGCAAAAGGATTGTGGAACATTGTGCAGGGTGTTGAAAGACGTCCTGTTACACCTGTAACGACAGGTACTGCAAATACAGGTGTTGGAGCTGATGAAGATGGTGTCGAAGATGATATTCCGCAGATTCCTGTTCGTGCTGCTGTTTCTGTTGCACCTACTGCAGAGCAGATTCGTTGGGATGGCAGAGATGCCCAGGCACATGCATTGATAGCTTTGTCTGTCAAACGTGCCATTATTCCTCACATTCGCTCTTGCAGAACAGCAAAGGATGCTTGGGATACACTTACCACTTTGTACCAGGCTAGGAATGAGGCTCGTGTTGCTTACCTCCGAAATCAGTTGGAGAGTGAGCACATGAATGAAGGTGATTCGATGGACAGTTTTCTTACAAAGATCAAAGACTTGAAGGAACAATTGATTTCTGCTGATGAGGTTATACCAGATAGCTCACTTGTGCAGACCGTTCTGAATGGCCTTCCTGATTCATATCAGAGTTTTGCCTCTACTCTTCGATTGATGATGAAAGGCAATTCGAATGCCTTGTCATTTGAGGAATTAGTCTCTGTTCTGTTGCAGGAAGATCAGTCCAGGCAGAACAGGTCCATTATGCGTGTTGCAGATCAAGCTTTCCTGGCTAGTCAGAAGGGCAAAGGAAAATGGAGCTCTTCTACTAGTAAGCAGAAATCTGCAAATGCTGCACAATCGAAGAACCAGGATAAAGATGAGAAGAAATCAGAAAAGCAGAAATTGTTCTGCAAGTACTGTAAAGGAAATGATCATATTATAAAGAACTGCCAAAACTGGCTGCTAAAGAGGCAAAGAAGAAAGAGGCTGGAATGGTTGTTGCAGAGGACTCTACACCAAAAACAGAGTCTGCAAATCTTGTGCAGGAAGAAGAATGGGCGTTTACTACTGTCTGCAGTTTTGACCCATCTTCTCATGATCAGTGCATGTCTGCAGTAGACTCAGATGTTTGGTACTTTGACAGTGGGGCAACCAAACATATTACCTCGCAGCGCAGTTTCTTCTCTTCACTCGAGCCTGCCCCTACAAGGAATACTGTCACATGCGCCAATAACTCCTCTTATCCTGTTAAGGGAGTTGGTAAGTTCATTCTGACTACTGCTGATGGTAGTTCTTTCACTTTGTCAGATGCTTTATTTGTGCCAGGGATCAAAAAGAACCTGTTATCAGTTTCTGCATTAGCCAAGATTGGCTTGGTTGTGAAATTCGTTGATGACAGGTGTACAGTCCATGATCTCTCAAATGGCGATGTGATTATTGCTTCTGGCATTTTATGTCGTGGGCTGTATAAGCTCATAGACTATGAAAAATCTGTGAATGATTCGGCATGTGCAGTTCATGATTCTCAGGCTATGTCAGATGCAAAGCTTTGGCATGCACGCTTTGGTCATCTGAATTTTGCTAGTTTGTTACGCCTGCAGAAAACTGAAATGGTGTCCTCTTTGCCCAAACTTGAGGCACCTGGAAAACATGTTTGTGAAGGCTGTATTTTGGGCAAAATGCAGCGTTCTTCCTTTCCAAAAGATGGTTCAGTTCGGGCTATGCAGAAATTGCAGCTTGTACATAGTGATGTCTGTGGTCCTATGCAGACACCCTCTTTTGGAAATTACCTTTACTTCGTGACTTTCATTGATGATTTTTCCAGGCATGCATGGGTATATCCACTCAAAGCAAAGTCCGAAGTGTTCATGTGCTTCAAACAGTTTTTGGTTTTGGCTGAAAATCTGTCAGCATGTAAAATGGGCACCCTCCGTTCTGATCGAGGGGGGGAATATATGTCTTCAGATTTTAATGCATTTCTGGCTGAACGTGGGATAAAACACCAGTGTACAGTGCCGTATACACCTCAACAGAATGGAGTTGCTAAACGAAAGAACAGGTCACTCATGGAGATGGCGAGGTGCATGGTCAAAAGTCAGGCTTTACCACATAGTTTCTGGCTTCAGGCTGTCATGTGTGCAGCATATGTACTGAACAGGTGTCCCACGAAAGCGTTGCAGTCTATCACTCCATATGAGGCTTGGCATGACCGCAAGCCATCTGTTGCTCATCTGCGTGTTTTTGGTTGTTTGGCATATGCATTAGTGCCTGAACAACATCGCAGAAAATTGGATGATAAGGCAGTAAAATGTATTTTTGTTGGGTACAGTTCTGAAAGTAAAGGCTATCGTCTGTATCATCCACAGACTAAACGCATTCTGGTTAGCCGTGATGTTGTCTTTGTGGAAGATGCTATTCAGCCATTGCTTTCATGTACTAAGGAGACATCTGTTAGCTCCAAAGACATGTATGATACTTTGATGCCTCTTTTTACAGGTGGACAGGCTAGTGCTGGTCCTAATGAGGCAACTTCTCAGCCTTTGCAGGTTTCATATGATGATGCAGATCATTCCATTTCTGATGCAGATTTACATGATGCACTTGTTGATGAGAGAGCTGATATTGAACAGGCAAAAACTATGCCAAAATGGCTGGTGCAGACTTTGCGTGACAGCAAATTAGATGCACCTTTGTCATATCGTACTCGTTCAGGCTCTCATAGTACCTCCTTTGCATCAGATTGCTATGCTATGGCTGCATCTAGTCTCTGTGATGAGAATGAGCCTGTTTCTTTTGATGAAGCACAAAATTCAGAAAATTGGATGGCTGCTATGCAATCTGAATATGATGCTATAATGAAGAATGCTACATGGTCTTTATGTGACTTGCCTCCTGGCAAGAAGGCCATTGGCACTAAGTGGGTATACAAGCTGAAGCGTAAACCTGATGGTACAGTTGATAGGTATAAGGCTAGGCTTGTTGCAAAGGGTTATGCGCAGGAAAGAGGCATTGATTTTGATGAGACCTTTGCACCTACATGCCGTATGACTACTGTTCGGAGCATTTGTGCACTTGCAGCCCATCATGGTTGGAATGTACATCAGTTGGACATTAAAACAGCATTTCTGAATGGTGACTTGCATGAAGAAGTGTATGTTTTTCAGCCCCGTGGCTTTGTGCAGAAAGGGCATGAAAACCAGGTGTGCAGGTTAAAGAAGGCGATATATGGTTTAAAGCAAGCACCACGTGCTTGGTATGAGAAAATACATGCCTATCTGATTGCACATGGTTTTGAGAACAGTCCAACTGAAAGCACCTTATATGTTAAGCGTGCTAATGATGTGCTTTTGATCATTGTTGTCTATGTAGACGACATGCTGCTCACTGGTCCTCTTGAGAAGCATATTGCTGATTTCAAGGCTGATTTGCATGCCTCATTTGAGATGTCTGATTTGGGGCATTTGCATCACTATTTGGGCATTCAGTTTATGCAAGTTGATGGTGGAATGGCTTTGTGTCAAACGAAATATATTGACACATTATTGCAGCGTTTTGGCCTTGAAGACGGTAAGCCTATTGCCACTCCTATGGAGATAGGTTTACGATTGAGTCTTCATGATGCTGGAGATGCATTTGATGCTGTTCTCTATCAGCAGGCTGTTGGATGCTTGATTTACTTATGCATTACTTGGCCAGATATTCAGTTTGCTGTCTCACAGATGAGCAGGTTTATGCATTGCCCAGGAGTCACGCATTGGAAAGCGGTTAAGCGCATCTTTCGCTACTTGAGTGGTACTCGGCTACTTGGGTTGTTTTATCCCAAGGGGGGATCACTACCGCCAGATTTGCATGCTTTTTCTGACTCAGATTGGGCTGGTTGCTATGACACTCGTGTGTCCACCAGTGGTTTCTGCTTCATGCTTGGTAGCTCATGTATATCTTGGTTGAGCAAGAAGCAGCCTACTGTGGCCACTTCCAGTTGTGAGGCTGAGTATAGGGCAGCTTTCACAGCGACTGTTGAGTGTGTGTGGCTCAGACGCCTTATGGCTGATTTGGGTGTTGGCCAGTCTTCTGCCACCACCATCTTCACTGACAGTCAGAGCGCATTGGCAGTTGCGAGGAACCCTGTGTTCCATGCTCGCACTAAGCACATTGAGGTGCATTATCACTATGTCAGGGAGAGGTTCTCTGCTGGGGAGATCAGCTTGGCATATGTGCCCACGCAGGAGAACATTGCAGACCTTTTCACGAAGGCTCTGCCTAGGGAGAAGTTTGAAGCTTTCCGCAAAGCTTTGGGCTTACTTCCTTTTGTGGAGTGATTTTCACATAGCTCGGCACTTCCTTATACATGAGTGCCAGCTCCTTGTTCACCGCATCACTCCCAGGGGGGATTTGTTGATATATTTAGGTAGTGATGTGTGTGAACACTCTAGGACCGCCGGGGCACTTTTTTCCCTCTTTAGGAGGTTTTTTTCCCCCAGCTTGTATATACGCCTATTGCCCTAATGGGCGACTTATCTTTGTACATTCTCTAGTAATACATTCAGTCTTGTGTGTTGTGCTCCAAGCTTCTTCCTCTTCCTTGTGCTGTTCGCGTGCTTCCGCAGACGTCTAACTCCAACATTAACTTCTGTTTTGTGTTGAAGTTTGATGAGTATGCCCTGATAGTCCTAAGTGTGTTCACACACATCACTACCAAAATATATCAATGAATCCCCCATGGGAGTGATGCGACAAACAAGGAGCTGGAAATCATGTATAAGGAAGTGCCAAGCTATGTGGAAGAGATCAATCCACGAGAGCAAGTAAGCCCAAACCTTTACAGAAATGTTTTTGCTTCCAAGGTGGAGTCTTTGTGAAAAGAGATGCAATATTATCATGTGTGGGCACATATGCCAAATTGATCTCTCTAACAGAGAACCTATCCCTGACATAATGATAATGCACCTAAGTGTGCTTTGTGGGAGTATGGGACATAGGGTTCCCTTCAACTACTAATGTGTCTGACTATCAGTGAAGATGGCAATGGTAGAAGGCTGATCAACACTCAAATCAACCAAAATGCATCCGAGCCACACACACACTCAACATTCACTGTGAAAGTTGACTTATACTTAGCCTCATAACTAGAAGTGGCCATACTAGGCTACTTCCTGCTCAACAAAGATATTGATGAGCTACCAAGCATGAATCAGAAACCAGTAGTGGACACACCATTGTAATAGCAACCAACCTATTCAAAGTCAGATAAAGCATGTAAATCTGGCGGTATCGATCCCCCCTTGGGATAAAATAATCCAAGTAGGCGGTTACCATTCAAGTAGTGAAAGATGCACTTAACTTCCTGCCAATGCTTTACACTTGGGCAATGCAAAAAGTTGCTCATCTATGAGACAAAAAATTGAATATTAGGCCGAGTTACACATAATTAAATCAAGCATCCAATAGTTTTCTAATAGAGAAAAACATCAAATGCATCTCCAACATCATGAAAACTCAATTGTAAATTTGTTTCCATACCAATGGTGATAGATTTGGAATCTTCAAGGCCAAAATGCTACAAAAATTTATCAATATATTTTGTTTGACACAAAGCTATTCCCCCGTCAACTTGCATAAAATGAATGCCTAAATAATGATGCAAATGCCCCAAATTTGACATCCAAAAAGAGGCATGCAAATTAGCCTGGAATTCAACAATATTCTTCTCATTAGGACCAGTGAACAACATGTCATCCACATACATAAAAATGATAATAAGTACATCATTTGCACGCTTAACATATAAGGTGCTCTCAATTGGATTGTTCTTAAAACCATGTGCATTCAAGTAGGCATGTATCTTTTCATACCAAGCACATGGAGCTTGCTTCAAACCATATAATGCCTTTTTCAACCTGCACACTTTGTTTTCATGCCCTTTTTGCACAAAGCCATGGGGTTGAAATACATACACTTCTTCATGTCAGTCACCATTCAGAAATGCACTTTTAATATCCAACTAACTTACAGTCCAACCATGATGAGCTGCAGGTGCACAAATGCTACGAACATTACTCACTCAGCATGTGGGTGCAAAGGTCTCATCAAAATCAATGCCTCTCTCTTGAGCATAACCTTTTGCAACAAGCCTAGCCTTATACATGTCAATTGTTGCATCAACCTTATGCCTCAGCTTGTATACCCATTTAGTGCTAATGTCCTTTTTTCCAAGAGGCAAATCACATGAAGACCAAGTACCATTTCTCATAATAGCACCATATTTAGATTGAATAGCAGCCATCCAAATTTTTGAATTTTGTGCTTCATAAGAAGAATAAGATCATTCTCATGAAAAAAATTAGAGGAATCCATTGCATAGCAATCTGATGCAAAAAAAGCACTATGAGAGCCTCAACTAGTACGATATGATAGAAGCACATCTAATTTGATATCTCTCAAAGTCTATAGCAATCCTGTGGCATTTTGCCTCCTCTATATGAGTCCTCTCATCAACAAGTGAATCATGTAAATCTGCATTAGAAATGGAATGATCTGCATCATCATGTGGAACCTATAAAGGCTGAGAAATCACCTCATTTGGACTATCATTTGACTATCTGCCTGTAAAAAGAGGAAGCAAAGTGTCATACACATCTTTGGAGATGATTGATGTCTCCTTGGTACGTGAAAGTAATGGCTGAATTGCATCTTCTACAAAAACAACATCATGGCTAATGAAAATGTGTTTACTCTGTGGATAATATAGACAATAGCCTTTGGTTTTAGAACTATATCCAAAAAAAATACATTTCAATGCTTTATCATTCAATTTTTTACTTTGTTGTTCAGAGACCAATGCATATGCTAGACAACCAAAGACACGGAGATGAACAACAGATGGCTTGCGACCATGCCAAGCCTCATATGGAGTGATATATGTCAATGCTTTGGTGGGCTAGCTCTTGGTTACATGTGGTGCACACATAACAAGCTCAAGCTAGAAGCTATGTGGTAAAGCCTGGAGAAATTATCAATGAAAGTAATGAAGTAAAGGTAGTTCCCAAAAGAAGGTGTTTGCATAGGACCAAAAACATCACTATGAAAAAGCTACAATTTATGGGCAACTCGAATTGAACCATCTTAAGGGAAGGAAGAACACTATGTTTTGCCCAAAATAAAACCTTCACATACGTGTTTACAAGGTGTGTCAAGTTTGGGCAGGGAGGACATGATTTCATAATTTCACAAGTGTAGCAAACTAGCATAATTCAAATGACCAAAGCATGCATGCCAAATCTTTGCATTTGAGATAGCTTGAGAATCTTGAACTTCACATGCTGAATCATTCACAAATTTTTCATAGTTTATGAGCTTATCCAGCCCACAACATAAAATGCCAAAAGCAATAATAACATCACCATTTGAGAGATCATGGGTTGTGCATCTATCATCAATAAATCTGACAACCAAGTTTAAATTTAAAAATACAATGAAAGAATATTTTTTCCTTAAATTGTCCTAAAAATCCATTCTCTATAAAGGTAACAACTCTAAATTTGGTACCTCACATACCTCTGGGGGAGTATTTGCGATCAAGCTAAAACCATTCAAGAGATTACTAGAGCACAAGCAAAAGCCTAACTAGATAATAATGTAAATCTCAATTCTATCAAAGAACAAAACTAATCTATTGATATATTTTGGTAATGATGTGTGTGAACACACTTATGATTGTCGGAGCACCTTTTTCCCTCTTTAGGAGGATTTTTCCCTCGACTTATATATATGCCTATAAACCTAATGGGTCACTTATCTTTGAACATTCACTTGGTAATACATACACTATTGTGTTGTGCTCAGCACTTCTTCTGCTTCCTTGTGTTGTTTGCATGCTTTCATAGACCTCAATCTCCAATAATTGGTATTAAAGAAGGTCATCGCTTTCTCTAGGGTGATGTTGACACCCTCTGGTCATAGTCTCAGAACTGCACAAAAATTAGTGATCATACTTGGGGGGATTAAGAGTTCAAAATAGCTTTTCTATGTTGCATTGAAATTTTTATTTGAGCTCATTTCGGCCTCCGAATGCTCTATCACAATAATTGTGTAGGAAATTTTGTCCTTTTTTGCCAAGCATATATACAAGATTTGATTTACCAATAGAAGCATCTCAAAGTCTGCTACACTTCTAGTAGAGCCCAACATGATATTTCTATTCAACTTTTGATGTATAGTCAATTTTCTACATTAGGGTCTTTATTCACTAGCCATATTGGAAGCAATTATGTATTTCGTATCTTAACTATTGAGGATAAGTTGGATGGTACTGATTACTCATTGTCATCATACATGATGCCTCATGTATTAGTAGTAAAAGAGTTGTGGAATATAGTGTATGGTGTTGAAAAATGTCCCACTACACTTGCAAATATAAATATATATTTATATATATATATATATATATATATATATATATATATATATGTGTGTGTGTGTGTGTGTGTGTGTGTGTGTGTGTGTGTGTGTCTATGTGTACGTATATGTATATCAAAGGTGATGTAGATGGTGTTGAAGATGATGATCTTCAATTTCCTAGTCATGTTGCAATTCTTGCTACAAGTACCATAAAGCAACTTTGTTGGCATGGAAGAGATGCACAAACACATGCATTAATAGATTTGTTTGTAAAACGTGCATTTGTCCCTCACATACAATCCTGTAAGAGAGCACAAGATGCTTGGAATACTCTTACAACATTATAGCAAGCAAGAAATGAGGCTTGTGTTGCTTACCTTTGAAAACAATTGGAGAGTGAGCATCTGATTGAAGGAGATTGAATGGAATTTTTTTCAATAGAGATTAAAGATTTGAAGGAGCAATTGATTTTTTCTAATGAAAACCTGGTAGATAGTTCACTTGTGTAGACTATTCTTAATGGTCTTGTAGATTCATATCAGATTTTTGCATCCACTCTTTGATTGATGATGAAACTCAGTCTAAATGACTTAAATTTTGAAGAGTTAGTCTTTGTTTTGCTGCAATAAGATCAATCTAAGTAGAAAAGGTCAATAATCTATGTCGTAGATTAATCTTTTTAGCTATTCAAAGGACAAAGGTAAATGGAGCTCATTTATTGGTAAGCAAACATTTGCTTATGTTGCACAGTCCAACAAAGAAGAAAAAGATGATACGAAAATAGAAAAGCAAAGACAATTTTTCAAGTATTGTAAGTCCAGTGATCATGTCATGAAGAGTTTTCCTAAATTGACTGCAAAGGAGGCAAGGAAGAAAGACGTTAGAGTGGTTGTTGTAGAGGCCTCTACACCTAAAACAAAATTTGCTAATCTTTTTCAAAATGAAGATTGGGATTTGACTAGTGTTTGCAGCTATGAACCACCTTCTCATGAGTAGTGTATGCCAACATTAGACTTGGATGTTTGGTACTTTGATAGTAGTGTAACAAAACATATTACTTTGCACCATAATTTCTTCACTTCATTTGAGCCTTCCCCCTATAGGAAATATTATCATCTCTGCTAACAAATACTCTTATCGTGTAATGGGAGTTGTAAATATCATCTTGACTAATGCTCATGGAAGTTATTTCACATTTTTAGAAGTTTTATATGTACCAAGGATCAAGAAAAATATAATGTTAGTTTCAAGATTAGCCAAGATTGGCTTGGTTGTCAAATTTGTTGATGACACATGTATAGTTCATGATCTCTTGAATGCTGAGGATATTATTGCTTCTACCATTTTTTCTCATCAACTATGCAAAATCAACAAATTATTCAGCAAATGCTGCTAGTTTGCTTCGCCCACAAAAATCTAAAATGATAACATCTCTGTCCAAAATTGAGGCACCTTCTAAACATGTCTCTGAAGCTTGTATGTTGGACAAAATGCAACATTCCTCTTCCCAAAAGATGTTTCAGTTAGATTTTCTCTAAATTGCAGCTTGTTCAAAGCGATGTTTGTGGTCCTCTACAAACACTTTCATTTGGGAAGTACCTATACTTCGTGAGTTTCATTGAAAAATTTTCTAGGCATGCATGGGTTATCCATTAAAAGCAAATTTTGAAGTGTTTATGTGCTTTAAATATTTCTTGTTTATGATTGAGAATCTATCAGCATGTTAAATGGGTACCCTCCATTTCAATTAAGGACAGGAGTACATATTTTCTAAGTTTAATGCATTTCTCGTTGAGTGTGGCATAAAACAAAAGTGTATAGTGCGATATATACCTCAAGAAAATGTCTCTCATGGAAATGGTGAGGTGTATAGTTAAAAACCATTCTTTACCACATAGTTTATAGCTTGAGGTTGTTATGCATGCAACATATATACTTAACAAGTGTCCCACCAAAGCACTACAATGAATTACTCCATATGATTATTGGCATGGTCCCAAGCCATTTATTGCTCATTTGCATGTTCTTGGTTGTCTGGAATGTGCATTAGTGCTTGAATATCAACATAGAAAACTCAATGATAAAGTAGTGATATGTTTTTTTTGTACAAATCTTGAAAGCAAAGGGTATTGTCTGTATCATCCACATAATAAACACATTTTGGATAGCCATAATTTTTTTTTTGTGAAAGATGCAATTCAACCCTTTTATGTACCTAGGAGACACCAGTTAGCTCAACGGATGTGTATGACACCTTGCAGCCTCTATTTATACGTGGAAAGTCAAGTGCTAGTCAGGTTTCAAATGATGATGTAGATGACTTCATTTTTAATGCATATTTTCATGTTGCACTTGTTGATGAAAGAACCGGCATAGAAGAAGATAAAACTATGCCTAATAGATTAGTGCAAACTTTAAGAGATAGCATATTAGATGCCACTTTGTCCTATCATACTCATTCATGCTCTTATAGTGTTTCATTTGTACTAGATTGTTATGCAATGGCTCCCTCTGGTCTTTGTGATGAGAGTGAGCCTTTTTTTTTATGAAGCATAGAATTAAGAAAATTGGATGGCTGCTATGCAATGAGGATATGATGCTATTATGAAGAATGATACTTTGCCTTTATTGGATTTTCCTCCATGCAAAAAGGCCATTGAAACTAAATGAGTATACAAGTTGAGACACAGGCCTTATGGAATAGTTGATAGGTATAAGGTTGGGCTTGTTGCCAAAGGTTATGCTCAATAGAGAGGCATTGATTTTGAAGAGACCTTTTTCTTACACATGCTGAATAACCATTGTTGCATTTGTAAACTTGGAAATCATCATGGCTAGAATTTACATCACTTGGAGATTAAGATTGCATTTTGAGTGGTGACTTACATGAAGACGTGTATGCTTTTAAACCTTGTTGTTTTGTGCAAAAAAAACAAAGTGTGCATGTTGAAAAGGGATTATATGTTTTGAAGCAAGCACCATGTGCTTGGTGTGAGAAGATACATGCTTACTTTCTCACACATGGTTTTGGCATGATGTACTTCTAATAATTCTTGTATATTTTGATGACATATTGCCCACTCATCCTAATAAGAAGCATATTACTAGATTTAAGGCTGATTTGCATGCCTCTTTTGAGATGTGAGATCATTTTAGCCTTGACGATTGTAAACATATTGCCACTCCCATGGAAACAAGTCTATGGTTGAGTCCTCATGATGTTGGAGATGATTTGATGTTGCTCTCAATCAGCACATTGTTGGATTCCTCATTATGATCTTTGATTAATTGAGTGGTACCCAACTGCTCGGATTGTTTTATCTGAATAGGGGATCATTACTACCAAATTTACATGCTTTTTCTAACTCAAACTTAGTTGGTTTCTATGACACTCATGTGTCCAATAGTGGTTTTTTCTTCATGCTTGGTACATTGTGCATATAGTGGTTGAGCAAAAAGCAACCTAATGTGAACACCCCTAGTTGTGAGGCTGAGTATAGGTTAGCTCTCTAAGTGGATTTTGAGTGTATGTGGATCAGAGGCCTTTTGGCTCATTTTGATCTTGGTTAGTCTTCTACCACCACCATCTTCATTGATAGTTAGAGTGTATTGGCACTTGTGAGGAATGATATGTTCAATGCTCACACAAAGCACCTTGAAGTGCACTATCATTATCTTAGGGAGAGGTTATGTGCTTGATAGATTAGTTTGGCTTATGTAGCCACACTGAATAATGTTGTAGATATTTTTACAAAGGCTCTTCCTAAGGAGAAGTTTGAGGTTTTTCATAAAGCTTTGGGCTTACTTGCTTTTGTGGATTGATCTCTCTCCACAAAGCTTGGCACTTTGTTATACATGAGTGCAATTTCCTTGTTCATTGCATAACTCTCAAGGGGGATTTGTTAATATATTTTGATAGTGATGTGTGTGAACAAACGTAGGACTGTCGAGGCACTTTTTTTTTGTCTCTAGGAGGTTTTTTCCCTTGGCTTATATATATGCCTATAACCCTAACACATCACTGATCTTTGAAATTCAATTTGTAGTACATACAATATTGTGTTGTGCTCCAAGCTTCTTCCTCCTTTTTGTGCTATTTGTGTGCTTTTGAAGACCCCAAGATCTAGCAAACTTAGATTCGTTAAGTGATGAAATAGATAAGTTAAAAATGAAATGCAAGAGCAAGTCTAAAAAACACATTGAAGTGAGGGATCAAGTGCAAGACATGACCTCATTAGATAATGAAAAGAGAATGAAATTGACATGGGAAGAAAAAGGATCATAACTAGTTAGCTCCCTAAAAAAGAAATTAGATGTGATGGCTAACTCCCCTTAGCACTAAACTCACAATTTCATGACTAAGGACTCAATCTGAAAGTAAGATTTGAAGAAAGTGAAAAGATGATCTCTAACAAGAGAGACAACATGCACACTCAACATTGGCAACCCCAATGCTTGAAGACCTACAAAGTGCTATTTAAAGCTTTTCAAGCTAGGATAAGCATAATGACAAATGGTATCCTAGAGCCAACTTAGGAAAGGAATAATTGGATCTATGTAAAATGTTTGAACAACTATTAAAGAAGGTATTGAATCCCCTCTCTAATACACAAATTCTAGAGCCTTTGTTTCACAATTCGACGTATTCTATGAACTTTCATCACATCCATCGAAAACCAATCAACAACCTTTCAATGGAAACTCGAGTCCACCTATGATTAATGAAAGAGTATTAGTGTCCATACCTATAGCACCCATATTTTAAAACCTAGACCATTAAGGACCTTGCACCTCCTCCTAAGGTACATGGTCCCAAGTTTCCCTTAGAGAGTCAAGAAAGAGAGATGAGAAGGACTAATCATATGTGATCATAGGACCAAGTGTTTGAGTGGTTGATGCAAGTCATCAAACTGAGCCTAAAGGCTTAACTTCAACTCAAGAAGAAGATCTAGATTTTGGCTCCAACATCATAGATGGTAATAAGTCATGGAAAGACAGGCTATGGAATGAAGTGCAAGTAAAGAAGTGGAAGAAGTAGCAAGTTGTGAAACCATTGCTCATGGAATTAGAAGCCGATACTAAACAAAAATTGATCAATTTGTATTTCTAGAGCATTGGACTAGTCTATGAGGAAATTTTTGACTCTCAAAATGCAAGACTCAATACCTTACTTAGGTATGTCCAATTATACAAGGATACTTAAGTGTGTAAGAGGATCACACTTTGTAGACAAAAAAGAACACCTAAAAGGTTTCCCTAGGAATTCGTAAAGACTTCAATAAGGCTAGAGTCAAATGCACATAATTGAGGAATCGGTTAAGCTCTTGCCTCACTATTGGGATGATATTGCTAAACATTTTGGGCTATATCCAAATACAAGTAAACTTGGAAACTCGCTTGTTTAGTGGATGATCATATCACTCTTGCATTGCTTGGCTTAGCTTGGGTTATGCTAGGACAATATTTGTCTTTTCGCAATATGGAGATATGAATTTAATAGCATTGGTGATGCTCCTTGATTATTGAATCCATGGATTATATTTGTACATTCTCGGGCATTAGATTGAGCAAGAGGTTTTTGGTAGGGTATGGCATGAAGCATTCCCTTGAAGGATTTTCTTGGGCACTTTTGTGGGGCATTTTCCTAAGAGTTTGGAGGAGCCAAAGAAGAATTCATGAGACAGCTAAGGCACCTCAGGCACAAAAGGCATCAAAACTCCTTTAATCCCCCTTTATTTTTTCCACCCTCCTACCCCTTAGACTTCCCCAAATTTTTTCTCTTACCCTTAGACCTCCCCAAATTCCCCCTTAGACATCTCAAACTCACCTCTTATCCTTAGACCTCCCCAAATGCAGCATTACCTATCCAAAATTCATCCTCTTACCCTTAGAGCTCCCCAAATTCGCCTTTGGCCATCCCAAATTCACCTCCCTACTCTTAGACCTCCAAAAATTTGCTTTATCCATCCCAAATTCACCCTCTTGCCCTTAGAGATCCCCAAATTTGCCCTTAGCCATCCCAAAATTTCCCTCTTACCCTTAAACCTCCCCAAATTCGCCCAAATTGGTAGTTTTTAACAACAATCTTGGAATATGTGCCATCAGGTTGGGCAAACAATAGCTTTTACCACCCTTGCAAGGTTATCTTCATCAGATTGCATCTTCTAAAGTACTTCATCGCATTGTTGGATCTCATTCTGAGTGCCTCAAAGTTCGTGCTGCAAGAGCTTGAGCTATTGCTCGAGTGGTACCTCGGGTGGAGGTGACTCATCAAAATCCTCCATGGTGTTTGTAGGGCCCATGGGTATGAAGAGAACAAAACCCTCTTGCTAGATATGTAAAATTAATTTTTGAGATTGCTTGAATTAAAATGTAAAAGGAAGGGTTGTTCTTGGGAATCGAAAAAATAAGAAAGATGCAAGTTGTGTTAAATATAAGAAAAGAGAACTAGAGTGACAACACAAAGAGATAGTGTAGTGGTAAAACACTTCCCCTATGAGAGTGAAGTTGTGGGTTCAAATCCTCCCTCCTTAGTGAATATAAAACTCCTAATTGCCGCTCACAAATTAAAAGGGGTTTGTGCATAGCCAATGGTCGTCAAGGGAGCACGGGTGCTAGGGAAGCCAAAGATGCCAAAGTAATGCCTAGTTATGCCTAAGTTCTATGCCTTAGTCGATGCCTTGGAGTATTGAAGGAGTAAAAATAGGTGTAAATGTAGGTGTAAACATCAGATTCACGAATAGGAACAGAAATTGAAACCCAAACTAGAACGATAGTCCACATAGTGCATGTATTTATAAGAACTTTTTCATTATGTCAAAAATAGTGGTTACATGAGAGCATCTTTGAGAAGCATGCGTTAAAGTAAAAGTTGGTCTCTTTTATAAAGAGGCTTTGATTTTATTAATAGAAATCATGGTCTATAGAGATGCATATCCTAAGCACTAATTTTACTAACTATTTCTAAAATTCAAACCCTCTACGTGGTTTTATTTACAAACTATATAAAATATAAATCCAATTATTGATGCCATCCTTTCATTCCTTTCATGCCCCTCACAAACCTTCAGCTACTATATCAAAAACACTAAAACACATTAATACATTAATAAATTAACACTCCAACAATTCCTTATTCAACACATTCCATAATTCATAACATACATCACATCCTATTGAGCATAATTGATGCCTTTATAGCCTTGCACTCCTTCCTTTGATGCTTCTTATTACTTGATCTATTTGTGTTTAGTATGCAAAAAATTGTTTGGTATCGTCATTTTCCCTCAATTGCCAACATGAAGCTAGTAAGCCATCTTTCCTAGTCTCTTAAGTATTGTGAATGGACCAAAATACCTACGAGATAACTTAGGAAAAACTATAGTTCTCATAGTTTCAAATATGGCTTGTACCTTAATATATGCTTGTTGTCCTAACTCAAAACTTACTTCTCTTCTCTAAGGATCATCATAGGCTTGATCTCTATCATGATCTTTCTTAATGCTATCCTTAACAAGCTTGAACATATCAGTAATGTCCTCCAAGGCATCCTTCTTAGCTTCACCTCAGTCATATTCCAACTCTACTACATAAGGATCCCTTGGTTCAAACATATACATTAACATGAATGGGCTATATCATGTGAAGATAGCTTGGCACCATTGTATGCGAACTCTACAATATCTAATGACATTTTCTATAATTTTTCCATGTCTAAAACATGAAGGAAGCATATCCTCTAAGTTTTAGTTAACCTTTTTAGCTATTCTCTATGATTTGGTTAGCCTTTTTAGCTTTTCGATCAGTTTGAGAATGTTTGTCCATGCTAAATCTAAGTTTAATATTTAACTTTTTGAATGTTATCTCCAAAAATGGCTATAGTAAACTTTATAGACTGTTGGGGCCTTCATTATACTTGTTGTAGGAATAAACCTAGAAATTTTGGTAAAATTATCTATTATCACCCAAGCTAAATTGTGCCCTTTTTGAGTTTTTAAAAATTATACAATAAACCCCATGGAGATATTTTTCCTTTTGCCATGAAGAACATATAACGGGTGAAATAAGCCTCTCGTCTTCAACTTTTCTGCTTTATTAACCTAGAATTTTTCACATTTAAGTACACAATCTTGGACATCTTGACAAAGTCAATGCCAATAATTGTCTTTTAACAACATCATAAGTCATGTCCTATGTATGCCACACAATGTGCATCATGAAATTTGAAAAAAATTATTTTCCACTTAAATGTTTCTTGAGTGTTTTTTTTTATTTCACTTTTGGTGGAAACCCATGCAACCTGATCCTCTTTCTCAACGGATTCTCAAATCTTAGAGTATGAGGGTCCAACCTACATTTTCTTCTAAATAAATCAAGTAGATCATTCGTGATTTAAGTGAAAATCAACCCACTATGCATAAGCATACAACAAACTGAATCAGCCAATATGCTAAACTTTCACTTCGTTTACTTAAGTGCATAATTAAATATTTGAAGGGGTTTTTTCCCATTGAGCCTTTCTTCCTTTGAAGTCTATTTGATTAGAAAACCATTTTATGCTCCCTTGATCAAACATAATAGGCACTTTAACATGATATAAATAACAAAGCCACTTCTTAAGAGCATGTATAATAGCATACATATCCTTCTTATACACCAAATAATTGGTAGGATCTATATTTTTAATTTTAGAATCTATTGGATGTCCTTCTTGTATCAATATTGCACTAATTGCAAATTCGCTTGCATCTATTTCAACCATGAATAATTGATTGGGATCCACTATTTGTAGAACAAGAGTTGTAACCATAACTAACTTTGGCCTCTCCATGCTTTCTCTTTGTTCTTCATCCAAATCAAAGTTTTTTGTTTCCCTTTACGCTTCTCTATCATAGATATAGCTTATTGGGGATACTTTTTAACCTAAAAAAGAATCTAGTTAAACCCATGAAGATTTATAGTTCTTCCAAGTTCTCTTGATGTGAATATTTTGAAATTGCTCATACCTTTTTTTTTTTTAAATGGAGGTTCAGCCGAAGCCTACTCCCCCGGACTTTAACTTTGAAATTGCAATTGTACAAGTGAATGGGCATAGCACCCGCGGGACCCCCCGTATCCCACAAAGCAGGGGTTAGACAAGGTTACAACTGAGAGACATGGTTACAACTGGGTTTAACTGGCCTAAGCCATAACATGTCCAGCCTGGGACTTGAACCTTGGACCTCCGCCTCAAGAGGCCAAAGCTCAACCAACTGTCCTACAGGACATGGACAGCTCATACCTTTTTTGGATTCATACATATTCCATCCTTATAAATAATATATCCTAGATATGAAACTTATATTTTGAATCCCTCAAATAGTCTAACAAAGCCCCTCTAAAGATATTCTTGTACTTTTCTTTATATTTCCTCATGTTGGATTTGATTCATCCTATAATATGGTTTTCTAATTGGTTCCATATGAGGCACCAATTCAATATCATGATCCACATCCCCGCTTTCAAGCAGTAATCCACCTGGAAACTTTTATGAAAAAATGTCTTTATACTCATTTGAATTGATTAATAATAGCATCATACGATAAAAAAAAAACAATGTGAAGTGTAAATAATATTTTTATTTTGAAAGATTCAATTACAAAGATTTTTTGAAATACATCATCAAAAGTAATAATCAAATACAACGACTAAAATGAATCCTAGTCGAACATCTCTATGATTTCTAGAGAGGATATCAAGGGCATGTTGGGTACATTATGTTCATCCTAGATTTTATATGTGCACTCATCCTTTCTAAACTCCACAATGCTTGTGTGATAACTATGTTTTAGCATGTCCCCTAAACCACATTCCCACTCGTGTCCCAACATTAACTTTATTTGCTCCATCTTCATGATTTGGAAGTTGAGTTGAACATGATATCCTTATAGTTCAGCTTCCAAGTTTCCATACTCATTTTACTTCTCCCTATATCTTGGAGACTACAGCACTCAAACTTTGGGAAGTTTTTAGTTTCTTCATTACTACATAGTTGATGAGATTATACATTGTTGAACCATCAAGCATTACTCCAATTGGTGTCCAATGTATCAACCCATGGAATTTCCCCAAAATCATGTGGTCCAAAAGATGATGATCACACAGATTGGGTTAAGTGGTATGAATGTATCATATCTTTGTGCAAGACTTCTACATATTTGCATCACGTGTTCCATGAATAGGTAAATTCCACACTTAGTAGAAACTTCAATTTGCTTGATTATGGGTTGCATTATTAAGTTTTCTAGTCTTCCCATTTTTGCAATGGACGATTCTATTGTCCATGACTTGGTGAGAGATAATCATCATAAGATAATCTCAAGCCACGTACCTCAGGTCACTTGTCCTTTGCATAAATAATTACTTTTGAAATTTAAATTTGCTCAAGTAGTCCAAAGGAAGTATCTAAGAAACTAGATGATATATGGGATGTGTCCTTGAACAGCTATGCAAACTTCATAGCCTCATTTAAAACCTTTGGGGAATTTTTCTTCACCATAATTTCCATGGGTTTGTCTAAGCCCCTCTAACAAAGCCATGCATTTTGGGAAATAAAGTAGCCTTGAAGTTAAGGATACTTTATCTATATTTTGACAAATATGTTGGTGATTTTGGATCTTAGCAAATTTGTGTGTGTGTGAAAGTTCCAAAGCGCATAGCCCTAGAAAAAGTTCCAAATCACTTGGAAGGTTTTAATAATAGGATAAATATGCATCATAAGAGTTGTTACAACATGATTTTCATAACTCTAAGATTACTTGAAGAAAGATGATCATAATATGGTTGCCTCCCTATCCATAAATCTTGTGCCACTTTCAAAATTTTGGAAATACTAAGTGAAATGTTAATCATGTGAACTACAATCAATATTGCCTCTACCTAAAGCCTTGTGAAAGATTTGCATGATGCAGCATAGAAATTACTCTACCTTGAATAGTTCTATTCATCCTTTCAGCTACATCATTCTATATTGGGATGTAGGAGCTGTAAACTCTCTATGAATTCCTTTAAGTTGATAGAAAATATTGAATTCATGTGAGGTATACTCACCCCCATTATCTAAACGTAAAGCCTTGAGCTTAGTTACCTTTTTAGTCTCAACTAAAGGAAGCCTTTTCTAAAGGAAGAGAATACCTCATCCTTCGCTTTGATAGGATATATCAGAAATTTTCTAGTAGTATCATCTATGAAAGGTACAACTATTTCCACTACAGAAGCAGAGTATGTTGCAACAAGTGAGGCATGTAAGGAAGCATTGTGGCTTTCACGTCTTGCTTGCAATATGGGCCTACCTTAGCATGTACATTGTTTTGTCAGTGATAGTCAGATTGCCATTGTTTGGGCAAAGAATCTAGTCTATTATGCAAAGACCAAGAACATTGAGGTGAGGTATCACCTCATTAGAGACTTCTTAGTCATTGAACACATTATTCTTGAGAAGTTTTATACTCGAGATAATGTTGTAGATTCTTTGACTAAAGCTCTACCACAAGATAGCTTTCAACACTGGTTTCACTTAATTAGGGCTACTTGATTCATGATCTTACATAGTTACTTGTATATTGTGTAACATGCCCATCAGCTTGGGAGGTATGGTTTGTATACTCACACTTAGATAGTCTTTATTATTCTTTACTTTTCTCCCATAGTTACTTTAGCCATATTGGCCTTTAGTGGAAGATTGTTACCATTAGTGTCAATGTGAAAGGAAAAATGGCCATTGGAAACTTTTTTATATGTTCTTTAATAAGACATATAGTGGCTTGGTCGACCACATACTGTAAGTTTGACCGCATTTGTAACACCTAAGAAATTTTTGTTCATGCTCTCTGTGTGCTGTGTATTTTCTATGTATTCTATAGGTCTGTGTGGAGTACTATGCGTTGTTGGAGTTAGACGTTTGCGGAAGCATGCGAACAACACAAGGAAGAAGAAGAAGAGTGGAGCACAACACACAATACTGAATGTATTACTAGAGAATGTACGAAGAAAAGTAGCCCATTAGGGCAATAGGTGTATATACAAGTCGGGGAAAAAACCCTCCTAAAGAGGGAAAAAAGTGCCCCGATGGTCCTAGTGTGTTCACACACATCACTACTTAAATATATCAACAAATCCCCCCTGGGAGTTATGCGATGAACAAGGAGCTGGCACTCATGTATAAGGAAGTGCCAAGCTATGTGGAAATCACTCCACAAAAGGAAGTAAGCCCAAAGCTTTGCGGAAAGCTTCAAACTTCTCCCTAGGCAGAGCCTTTGTGAAAAGGTCTGCAATGTTCTCCTGCCTGGGCACATATGCCAAGCTGATCTCCCCAGCAGAGAACCTCTCCCTGACATAGTGATAATGCACCTCAATGTGCTTAGTGCGAGCATGGAACACAGCCTGTTCCTCGCAACTGCCAATGCACTCTGACTGTCAGTGAAGATGGTGGTGGCATAAGTTTGACCAACACCCAAATCAGCCATAAGGCGTCTGAGCCACACACACTCAACAGTCGCTATGAAAGCTGCCCTATACTCAGCCTCACAACTGGAAGTGGCCACAGCAAGCTGCTTCTTGCTCAACCAAGATATACATGAGCTACCAAACATGAAGCAAAAGCCACTAGTGGACACACGAGTGCCATAGCAACCAGCCCAATCAGAGTCAGAAAAATCATGAAAATCTGGCGGTAGTGATCCCCCCTTGGGATAAAAGAATCCAAGTAGCAGAGTACTACTCAAACAACGAAAGATGCGCTTAATTGCCTGCCAATGCTTGACTCTTGCGCAATGCATAAACCTGCTCATCTGTGAGACAGCAAACTGAATATCTAGCCGAGTAATATAAGTAAATCAAGCATCCAACAACGTGCTGATAGAGAACAACATCAAATGCATCTCCAGCATCATGAAGAATCAATCGTAAACCTGTCTCCATAAGAGTGGCAATAGGCTTACAGTCTTCAAGGCCAAAATGCTGCAATAATGTTTCAATATATTTCGTTTGACATAAAGCCATTCCACCATCAACTTGCATAAATTGAATGCCCAAATAGTGATGCAAATGCCCCTAATCAGATATCTCAAATGAGGCATGTAAATCAGCCTTAAAATCAGCAATATGCTTCTCAATAGGACCAGTGAGTAGCATGTCGTCAACATAGACAACAATGATCAGAAGCACATCATTAGCACGCTTAACATATAAGGTGCTTTCAGTTGGACATTTCACAAAACCATGTGCAATCAGATAGGCATGTATCTTCTCATACCAAGCACATGGTGCTTGCTTTAAACCATGTAATGGCTTCTTTAACCTGCACACCTAGTTTTCATGCCCTTTCTACACAAAGCCATGAGGCTGAAAAACATAAACTTCTTCATGCAATCCACCATTCAAAAATGTTGTTTTAATGTCCAATTGATGTACACTCCAACCATGATGAGCTGCAAGTGCGCAGATGCTCCGAACAGTAGTCATACGACATGTAGGTGCAAAGGTCTCATCAAAATCAATGCCTCTTTCCTGTGCATAACCCTTTGCAACAAGCCTAGCCTTATACCTGTCAACCATCTGGTTTACGCTTTAGCTTGTATACCCACTTAGTGCCAATGGCCTTCTTGCCAGGAGGCAAGTCACATAAAGACCAAGTACCATTCTTCATTATAGCATCATATTTTGATTGCACAACAGCCATCCAATTTTTTGAATTTTGTGCTTCATCAAACGAAACAGGCTCATTCTCATCACAAGGACTAGATGCATCCATAACGTAGCAATCTGATTCAAAAGAGGCACTATGAGAGCCTGAAAAAGTACGATATGACAGAGGTGCATCTAATTTGCTCTCACGCAAAGTCTGCACCAGCCACTTTGGCATAGTTTTTGCCTACTCAATATCAACTCTCTCATCAACTAGTGCATCATGTAAATTTGCATCAGAAATGGAATGATCTACATCGTCACATGAAACCTGCAAAGGCTGAGGAGTTGCCTCATTGGGACCAACACTAGACTGTCCACCTATAAAAAGAGGCAGCAAAGTATCATACATGTCTTTGGAGCTAACAGATGTCTTCTTAGTACATGAAAGCAATGGCTGAATAGCATCTTCCACAATAACAACATCACGGCTAACCAGAATGCGTTTAGTCTGTGGATGATACAGACGATAGCCTTTACTTTCAGAACTGTACCCAACAAAAATACATTTTACTGCTTTATCATCCAATTTTCTGTGATGTTGTTCAGGCACTAATGCATATGCCAAACAACCAAAAACACAGAGATGAGCAACACATGGCTTGCGATCATGCCAAGCCTCATATGGAGTGATAGACTGCAGCACTTTAGTGGGACACCTGTTCAGTACATATGCTACACACATGACAGCCTCACGCCATAAACTATGTGGTAAAGCCTGAATCTTGACCATACACCTCGCCATCTCCATGAGTGACCTGTTCTTTCACTCAGCAACTCCATTGTGTTGAGGTGTATACGGCACTGTACACTGGTCTTTTATCCCACGTTCAGCCAAAAATGCATTAAAATTAGAAGACATATATTCCCCCCCTCGATCTGAACGGAGGGTGCCCATTTTACATGCTGACAGATTTTCAGCCAAAACCAAAAACTGTTTTAAGCACATGAACACTTCGGACTGTGCCTTCAATGGATATACCCATGCATGCCTAGAAAAATCATCGATAAAAGTCACGAAGTAAAGATAATTCCCAAAAGAAGGTGTCTGCATAGGACCACAGACATCACTATGTATAAGCTGCAATTTTTGAGTAGCGCAAACTGAACCATCTTTTGGAAAAGACAAATGCTGCATTCTGCCCAAAATACAGCCTTCACAAACATGTTTTCTAGGTGCCTCAAGTTTAAGCAAAGAGGATACCATTTTAGATTTTTACGGGCATAGCAAACTAGCAAAATTCAGATGACCAAAGCATGCATGCCAAAGCTTTGCATCTGACATAGCCTGAGAATCATTTATTGCACATGCCAAATCATTTACAGATCTTTCATAGTCTATGAGCTTATACAACCCACAACATAAAATGCCAGAAGCAATAATCACATCACCATTTGACAGATCATGAACTGTACACCTGTTATCAACAAATTTCACAATCAAGCCAATCTTGCCTAATGTAGAAACTGATAATAGGTTCTTCTTGATCCCTGGCACAAATAAAGCATCTGGCAAAGTGAAAGAACTACCATCAGCAGTAGTCAAAATGTGTTGGAGATAGATGTCTGTGGAAGCACGCGAACAACACAAGGAAGAAGAAGAAGCTTGGAGCACAAACACACAATAGTGAATGTATTACTAGAGAATGTACAAAGATACGCAGCCCATTAGGGCAATAGGTGTATATACAAGCAGGGGGAAAAAAAACTCCTAAAGAGGGAAAAAAGTGCCCCGGCGATCCTAGTGTGTTCACACACATCACTACCTAAATATATCAACAAATCCCCCCTGGGAGTGATGCGGTGAACAAGGAGCTGGCGCTCATGTATAAGGAAGTGCCAAGCTATGTGGAAATCACTCCACAAAAGGAAGTAAGCCCAAAGCTCTTCGGAAAGCTTCAAACTTCTCCCTAGGCAGAGCCTTCGTGAAAAGGTCTGCAATGTTCTCCTGCGTGGGCACATATGCCAAGCTGATCTCCCCAGCAGAGAACCTCTCCCTGACATTGTGATAATGCGGAACACAGGGTTCCTCGCAACTGCCAATGCGCTCTGACTGTCAGTGAAGATGGTGGTGGCAGAAGACTCGCCAACACCCAAATCAGCCATAAGATGTCTGAGCCACACACATTCAACAGTCGCTGTGAAAGCTGCCCTATACTCAGCCTCACAACTGGAAGTGACCACAGTATGCTGCTTCTTGCTCAACCAAGATATACATGAGCTACCAAGCATGAAGCAAAAACCACTGGTGGACACACGAGTGTCATAGCAACCAGCCCAATCTAAGTCAGAAAAAGCATGAAAATCTGGCGGTAGTGATCCCCCCTTGGGATAAAACAACCCAAGTAGCCGAGTACCACTCAAGTAGCGAAAGATGCGCTTAACTGCCTTCCAATGCGTGACTCCTCGGCAATGCATAAACTTGCTCATCTGTGAGATAGCAAACTGCATATCTGGCCGAGTAATGCATAAGTAAATCAAGCATCCAACAGCCTGCTGATAGAGAACAACATCAAATGCATCTCTAGCATCATGAAGACTCAATCGTAAACCTGTCTCCATAGGAGTGGCAATAGGCTTACAGTCTTCAAGGCCAAAATGCTGCAATAATGTGTCAATATATTTCGTTTGACACAAAGCCTTAAAATCAGCAATATGCTTCTCAATAAGACCAGTGAGCAGCATGTCATCAACATAGACAACAATGATCAGAAGCACATCAGTAGCACGTTTAACATATAAGGTGCTTTCAGTCGGACTGTTCTAAAAACCATGTGCAATCAGATAGGCATGTATCTTCTCATACCAAGCATGTGGTGCTTGCTTTAAACCATATAACACCTTCTTTAACCTGCACACCTGGTTTTCATGCCCTTTCTGCACAAAGCCACGGGGCTGAAAAACATACACTTCTTCATGCAAGTCACCATTCAGAAATGCTGTTTTAATGTCCAACTGATGTACATTCCAACCATGATGGGCTGCAAGTGCACAAATGCTCCGAACAGTAGTCATACGGCATGTAGGTGCAAAGGTCTCATCAAAATCAATGCCTCTTTCCTACGCATAACCCTTCGCAACAAGCCTAGCCTTATACCTGTCAACTGTACCATCAGGCTTACGCTTCATCTTGTATACCCACTTAGTGCCAATGGCCTTCTTGCCAGGAGGCAAGTCACATAAAGACCGTGTACCATTCTTCATCATAGCATCATATTCAGATTGCATAGCAGCCATCCAATTTTTTGAATTCTGTGCTTCATCAAAAGAAACAGGCTCATTCTCATCACAGAGGCTAGACACAGCCATAGCATAGCAATCTGCTGCAAAGGAGGCACTATGAGAGCCTGAACGAGTATGATATGACAAAGGTGCATCTAATTTGTTGTCACGCAAAGTCTGCACCAGCCATTTTGGCATAGTTTTTGCCTACTCAATATCAGCTCTCTCATCAACAAGTGCATCATGTAAATCTGCATCAGAAATGGAATGATCTGTGTCATCATATGAAACCTGCAAAGGCTGAGAAGTTGCCTCATTAGGACCAGCACTAGACTTTCCACCTGTAAAAAGAGGCATCAAAGTATCATACATGTCTTTAGAGCTAACAGATGTCTCCTTAGTACATGAAAGCAATAGCTGAATAGCATCTTCCACAAAGACAACATCACGGCTAACCAGAATGTGTTTAGTCTGTGGATGATACAGACGATAGCCTTTACTTTCAAAACTGTACCCAACAAAAATACATTTTACTACCTTATCATCCAATTTTCTGCGATGTTGTTCAGGCACTAGTGCATATCCCAAACAACCAAAAGCCCGCAGATGAGCAACAGATGGCTTGTGATCATGCCAAGCCTCATATGGAGTGATAGACTGTAGCGCTTTAGTGGGATACCTGTTAAGTACATATGCTGCACAAATGACAGCCTCAAGCCAGAAACTATGTGGTAAAGCCTGACTCTTGACCATACATCTCGCCATCTCCATGAGTGACATGTTCTTCCGTTCATCAACTCCATTTTGTTGAGGTGTATACGGCACTGTACACTAGTGTTTTATCCCACGTTCAGCCAGAAATGCATTAAAATCAGAAGACATATATTCTCCCCCTCGATCAGAAAGGAGGGTGCCCATTTTACATGCTGACAGATTTTCAGCCAAAACCAAAAACTGTTTGAAGCACAAAAACACTTTGGACTTTGCCTTCAATGGATATACCCATGCATGCCTGGAAAAATCATCAATGAAAGTCATGAAGTAAAGATAGTTTCCAAAAGAAGGTGTCTGCATAGGACCACAAACATCACTATGTACAAGCTGCAATTTCTGCGTAGCCCGAACTGATCCATCTTTTGGAAAGGAGGAACGCTGCATTTTGCCCAAAATACAGCCTTCACATACATGTTTTCCAGGTGCCTTAAGCTTGGGCAAAAAAGACACCATATCAGATTTTTGCAGGCGTAGCAAACTAGCAAAATTCAGATGACCAAAGCGTGCATGCCAAAGCTTTGCATCTGAGATAGCCTGAGAATCATGAACTGCACATGCCGAATCATTCACAGATCTTTCATAGTCTATGAGCTTATACAGCCCATGACATAAAATGTCAGAGGCAATAATAACATCGCCATTTGACAGATCATGAACTGTACATCTGTCATCAACAAATTTCACAACCAAGCCAATCTTGGCCAATGCAGAAACTGATAACAAATTCTTCTTGATCCTTGGCACAAATAAAGCATCTGACAAGGTGAAATAACTACCATCAGCAGTAGTCAGAATGATCTCACCAACTCCCATAACAAGATAAGAGGAGTTGTTGGCGCATGTGACAGTATTCCCTGTAGGGGCAGGCTCGAGTGAAGAGAAGAAACTGCGCTGCGAGGTAATATGTTTGGTCGCCCCACTGTCAAAGTACCAAACATCTGAGTCCACTGCAGACATGCACTACTCATGAGAAGATGGGTCAAAATTGCAAACAGTAGTAAACGCCCATTCTTCTTCCTGCACAAGATTTGCAGACTCTGTTTTTGGTGTAGAGGCCTCTGCAACAACCATTCCAACCTCTTTCTTCTTTGCCTCTTTTGCAGCCAGTTTTGGACAGTTCTTTATGATATGATCATTCCCTTTACAGTACTTCCAAAACAATTTCTGCTTTTCTGATTTCTTCTCATCTTTATCTTCCTTCTTCGAATATGCAGAATTAGTAGATTTCTGCTTACTAGTTGAAGAGCTTCATTTTCTTTTGCCCTTCTGACTAGCCAGGAAAGCTTGATCTGCAACACGCATAATGGACCTGTTCTGCCTGGACTAATCTTCCTGCAACAGAACAGAGACTAACTGCTCAAATGATAAGGCATTCGGATTGCCTTTCATCATCAACCGAAGAGTAGAAGCAAAACTCTGATATGAATCAGGAAGACCATTCAGAACGGTCTGCACAAGTGAGCTATCTGGTATAACCTCATCAGCAGAAATCAACTGTTCCTTCAAATCTTTGATCTTTGTTAGGAAATTGTCCATAGAATCACCTTCATTCATGTGCTCACTCTCCAACTGTTTTCGGAGGTAAGCAACATGAGCCTCATTCCTAGCTTGGTACAATGTGGTTAGTGTATCCCAAGCATCCCTAGCTGTTCTACAAGAGAGAATATGAGGAATAATGGCACGTTTGACAGACAAGGCTATCAATGCATGTGCCTGGGCATCTCTGCCATCCCAACGAATTTGCTCTACAGTAGGTGCAACAGAAACAGCAGCACGAACATGAATCTGCAGAATATCGTCTTCGACACCATCTTCATCAGCTCCAGCACCTGTATTTGCTGTACCTGTAGTTGCAGGTGTAACAGGACGTCTTTCAACACCCTGCACAATCTTCCATAGTCGTTTTGCAACCAATACATGTCGCATCATATAAGCCCATAATGGGTAGTTGGTACCATCCAACTTATCCTCAACAGCCAACATACGGAATACATCACTGCTTTCAGCCATGGCCGGTGACTAAAATACCTTGATGCAAAAAATTGACTATATCTCAACAAGTTGAACAGAACTACCCAGACGAGTTCTGCTAGACCTGTAGCAGACTCCGAGACGCTTAAACTGGCGAACAGAAACTGGTATATACCTTTGGCACAAAAAGATGAAATAGCCTGCACAAGCGCTGCGATAGTGCGTTGGGAGGCCGAAACGAGCTCAGATCGTTAATTTTGGCACCACACAGCAAAGCTGTTTTGATCTCGGAAACACGCTGAGTATGCTCACCAAAATTCGTGCAATTCTGAGACTGCAAACGGAGGAGTGTCGACGGTGCCCTAGATGAAGCGAAGACCTGCTCTGATACCAATTGTTAGAGATAGATGTCTGCGGAAGCACGCGAACAGCACAAGGAAGAAGAAGAAGCTTGGAGCACAAACACACAATAGTGAATGTATTACTAGAGAATGTACAAAGATAAGTAGCCCATTAGGGCAATAGGCGTATATACAAGCCGGGGGAAAAAAACCTCCTAAAGAGGGAAAAAAAGTGCCCCGGCGGTCCTAGTGTGTTCACACACATCACTACCTAAATATATCAACAAAATGATCTTACAAACTCCGATAAGAGGATAAGAGGAGTTGTTGGCGCATGTAACAGTATTCGCTATAGGGGTAGGCTCTAGTGAAGAGAAGAAACTGCATTGCGAGGTAATATGTTTGGTCGCCCCATTGTCAAAATACTGGCAAACATCTGAGTCTACTACAGACATGCACTACTCATGAGAAGATGGGTTAACACTGCAGATAGTAGTAAATGCCCATTCTTCTTCCTGCACAAGATTAGCAGACTTTGTTTTTGGTGTAGAGGCCTCCCTTTACAGTACTTACAAAACAATTTCTGCTTTTCTGATTTCTTCTCATCTTTATCTTCCTTCTTCGAATGTGCAGAATTAGCAGATTTTTGCTTACTAGTCGAAGAGCTCCATTTTCCTTTGCCCTTCTGACTAGCGAGGAAAGCTTGATCTGCAACTCGCATAATGGACCTGTTCTACCTGGATTGATTTTCCTGCAACAGAACAAAGACTAACTCCTCAAATGATAAGGCATTTGGATTGCCTTTCATCATCAAGCGAAGGGTAGAAGCAAAACTCTGATATGAATCCGGAAGACCATTCAGAACAGTCTACACAAGTGAGCTATCTGGTATAACCTCAACAGCAAAAATCAACTGTTCCTTCAAGTTTTTGATCTTTGTTAGGAAATTGTCCATAGAATCACCTTCATTCATGTGCTCACTCTCTAACTGTTTTCGGAGATAAGCAACACGAGCCTCATTCCTAGCTTGGTACAATGTGGTAAGTGTACCCCCAAGCATCCTTAGCTGTCCTGCAAGAGCGAATGTGAGGAATAATGGCACGTTTGACAGACAAAGCTATCAATGCATGTGCCTGGGCATCTTTGCCATCCCAGCGAATCTCTGTAGTAGGTGTAGTAGAAACCACAGCACGAATAGGTATATGCAAAATATCATCATCTTCGACACCTTCTGCATCAGCTTCAGTACCTGCAGTTGTAACAGTTGCAGGTGTGATAGGATGTTTTTTGACACCTTGCACAATGTTCCACAGTCCTTTTGCAACCAACACATGTTGCATCATATAAGCCCATAATGGGTAGTTGGTACCATCCAACTTATCCTCAACAGCCAACATACAGAAGACATCACTGCTTTCAGCCATGGTCGATGACTAAAATACCTTGATGCAGAAAATTGACTATATCTCAAAAAGTTGAACAGAATTGCCAAGACGAATTCTACTAGACTTGTAGCAGACTTTGAGACGCTTATACTGGCGAACAGAAACTGGTATATACCTTTGGCACAAAAAGATGAAATAGCCTGCACAAGCACTGTGATAGTGCATTCAGAGGCCGAAACGAGCTCAGATCGTGATTTCAGCACCACATAGCAAAGCGTTTTTTATCTCAAAAACACGTTGAGTATGCTCACCAAAATTCGTGCGATTCTGAGACTGTAAACAGAGGAGTGTCGACGATGCCCTAGATGAAGCGACGACCTGCTCTGATACCAATTGTTGGAGTTAGATGTCTGCGGAAGCACGCAAAGAGCACAAGGAAGAAGAAGAAGCTTGGAGCACAATACACAATATTGAATGTATTACTAAAGAATGTACAAAGACAAGTAGCCCATTAGGGCAATAGGCTTATATACAAGCTGGAGGAAAAAACCTCCTAAAGAGGGAAAAAAGTACCCCGACGGTCCTACTGTGTTCAAACACATCACTACCTAAATATATCAAACATGCGCAACATCTGGAGCTTGTATTTCTACTAAGAGGACATCCTCGTGGAGCTCTCAGAAAGGGGAATCCTCTTTGGTGCATCACCATCGCAATACATCAGCTAAGATTCCTTTCAAGACTTTCTCTCAACCGACCCCACAACTTCTCATGACAATGGTTATCTTGAGCTTGCCTCTAGTCAAGTCTTTTGCTTGCTAAGTGTTTGGTTGGTCTTTGAGGTCTCGATGAGTCAAAGATGGGCTTGGGTCCTTAACAAGTTGGAATCCAAGCTTCAATATTGGAAGGGCATGCAACTAAATATTGGTGGTAGAGTGATGGTGATCAACACGTTTTTTATTTCCTCCATCATTTATTTCCTTGCCTATTGGAGACCGGCATACTTTGAGTTGATGAAGATGAGAATGGTTTGCAAAAACTTCCTTTCGATGGAGACCTAAATAGGAGGGAGTTGTCAAAATCAAGTGGGATATTTGCTCCAACCCAAAGGAGTCAGGCTGAGTGGCCTTGGTATTCTCAATGTTGAGGCCATGAGGATCAAGCTCATTGCTAAATGGATTATCAAAGCTTGGATTAACAATAACTAATCTTGGTTAAAGTTGATATTAAAAAATCATAAAGACTTGGCTCTATCAGGAGCCTCCAAGTGGAAGAAACTTTGCCTCTGCACTTTGCTTTTTTTCATGATCTCAATGACCCCCAAGGGTATTGTTCTTATTATCTACCTTTGAACTGCTTAGGACAAGATGAAGCCTCATTTTATTGTCAACAATGACTACAAATGGGCAGCGGGAATTAGAAAAAATGATTCCATTTGGTTTTTGACTCTCACCATCAAGAACATCAAGAAGAAAAGCCTAGAAAGAGCCAAGACACTTTGGTCAGAAGGTTTTCATCATTGGAAGAAGCTTTGGAGCCATTCAAGAAGTAAGTGGATAAGGTTTAAAGACATTGATGAGAGCAGTAGAGCAACTTTGATGACTGGTGCTTTCTAAGGAATAAGATCAATGCTTGGAAGAATTGGGAGATTGATTCCTTCTTGGACATGGGGACTTGAATTCCAAATGAATTAGATGGAGAAATAAAAATTAAATTGAAGGTGTCTTAAGAATAAAAAAAAGTGTTTGGATTTCATCAAGGTATCAATAGAAAATAGTGTCTGAATTGGTTTTGGATCGGATGGGATCTGAAGTTTAAAGGCCTATGCCATCCGTTCATGGAGATCAAGAAAGAAACCCATTTTCTAGCAAATCCTCCACCATGGGATTCAAACCAACATAAAAGCTACTAAAATATGTGGTGTTGCACCATGGTGCAATAGATTTCATTGTGCACTAGAACATGTCACTTATCTCTTCTTTTGATGCCCCAAGAATGCTTATGTTTGGAGAGAGGTCCTCAAGCACCTCAAGCTTGTCAACCTGATTGACTGGAAGCAGACTTTGCTAGGCGAGACCTTTGGTTGCTTTAGATCCCTTTGGAACATGATTAAGCCATTTGGAAGATTTGGAATGAGATATGTGTTGCAAACTTTGGTAGTTCTTCGAGAGAATGGTCCTTAGAGACATCCGTTGAACTCCTTGCTAGAAGGATTAGAAACTACAAAAGCTTCCCCCTTCAAAAACCATAGGGTGGTCTTTGCGTTAGAGAACAATAAGCTCAAAAGTAAGTGGCTCTTGCATGAGGCAGATGAAAAAATTATTAAGCTCCTCATCTAAGATCCCTAGCTCTCCTCTATCATATTGGAAACTTCCCTAAGCAAGAGAAGTTAGGCCTTTCGGTCTTTGTTGTGTCTACCCTCTTTTTCTTGTATATCCTCTTCCTTTAATACATGTTCACATGTAAAAAAAACACTAGTACTACCTTGGGGTGTTGTTCTTTAGCAGACATATTGTCATTAGTCTACAATATTTGGTGAATTCGTATGGTTAATTTCTATCCTACATTCGTATGTGTACTTTGTTGATCCATTTGTTAAGTAGTAAGCACTTTGACAAATTTATTTGTACTTACATATCGCTCACTATATGTTATGCTTTAAAGATTTTATCGTCAAGACACTAGTGCAGAATTCTTGCCATTGGTTTTCATACGGAAAACCTATACACACTAGTGTATAATATAGGAAAGTAAAAAAGAAAACTTGGGTAATCTTTTAAAGACCTTTGAGTGGTTCATATCTTAAAAAGTTTTAGATGTTAGAACCATTGGGCTTCTTCATTCCTTTAAACTCATAAGTGCTTTCATGGTTTACTTAAGACAACTTGATTACATGTCAATGTACGTGGATAGAATTATTAGGCATTTTGTTATGGAAAACTATGAATTCTATACTCATAAAAATCTATAAGTGATAGTATTGTCTATAGAAAAATAGATCTTGAAAAAATACTAGGAAAACTTTGGGATTTTCTCAAACAGTTTAGCACATATTCTTGGCTAGTTGAAAGATCTCTTGTTTAATAGTACACCTTACATTTTTCTAAGTGTAAGATTAAGAACATTTTGATTTCTATACATTCATTTGAAACTCACAACGTCTATACATAAGCTCACTTGTAAGCTTATTTTTATATGAAGGAATCGACTATTACTTCTTAGCCTAGATAAGTGAAGATATAAACTCATACAAGTTTAAACATAAGATAATCATAATACATAGGCATTCAAGGAGGTGGGAACTTTAGTAGAAAAATAAGAACTTACACTATATATGAGAAATTCTTTGATGGGTTGTAATCATACCCACTAGAACTTGAGAGCTCATTCTGATGTTAACTTAATCTATACATAATAGCGCACATTGATGCATTATTTTCTTCAAGATATGTGCATAGAATAGAAAAAAAGAAAACTTTCATATGCATATATATATATGAACACTCTTATTGGAGCTTTCAAATAGGTGTCATATAGATATATACTGTTATATGGATTGAAATTTTCATGTTAAGTATGGCATAAGTACTTATGTCTTAGTATTGTTATTCACATATGCTTTAAGAAAGAATGATATTTATGCAATTTATAATTTTTGCTAAGGAAATGTTTGATGTTTGTACAATTAGTATCTTATGAAATTTTTGTTTCGAGCTAGTAGACATGTCAATGCATGATTCCAATAAGAACCGCGTAGGGTTGTTGCACTTGTCACCCCTCTTAATATGTTTGTTCTTAGTAATATTATTGTTTGGGTTGGTTGGCAAGTACATTAAAGTGGTGATCTTCATCTTGACAAGCCTAAGATCTCAAATCATTTTTCAGTACTTACTGATAAACATTTTAATCTTGAAAGATTTCTCTTGCACATAGGCTTATTTGATGTGTTTCCATCACTATATAATGTTTTTTAGACCATTCTATGAACAAAAAGTTCCTTTTTGTTTGGTTTTTTGCTAAATTACTTGAGTAAGACTCATAATTATTAGTTAGTGGCTCCTATTTGCTATTTTTTTGTGTATTGTTATTTCTAATTGAAAATATAAGATTGATTAGTATGTGCTATGATTTAACTCTTCTCCCTACATGTATTAGGAGCCTCACTAGAGATATCCATTGAACTTCTATTTTGTTGGTGTTCATTGCATATTTAATATTTAAAGAAAAGTAAATGCTTACCCTTCATGTCCATATGAAAGGCCAAATGGCCACCAAGAACTTTTATATATGTTCTTTAATAAAACATAAAGTGGCCTGGTCAACCATAGACTGTAAGTTTGATTGCATTTGTAACACCTAAGAAGTCTATGTTCGTGCTCCTTGTGTACTGTGTCTTTTGCATATTTTGCAACCTTTGTGCAAAGTACTGTGTGTAGTGCTTGGAGCTCAGTTTTCTACTCCAAGGATATCATCATGGAGCTCTCAAGAAGGAAAACGCACTGTGGTGCATCACCATCAAATCACTTCATTGGTATTAGAGCGTCTTGATGCAAAAGCTTTGTTCCTTTTTTGTGACAAAAGCGAGCACCTGCCACCCAAGGCTTATGACTAAGGCAATGTCCAAGGCATAGACCTTGGCATACCTTGTCATCCGAGTCACCAAAATCACCATTGGCATCGTTGGTTGCACATGAGGGAGGATCTCAATGATCAAGGAAGATGGAGGCTCCTAGTACTTCCCGAGAGGTCACTCATCCCAGTATTGTTCCCCTTAAAGCTCACTTAACAATGGCAATCTCTTGCCACGATGTAAACAAGGATGTGACCCTTCAAAGCATCCAATTGATATAATGACTCATGGCTGAGGAGACACACCCACAATGCAGGGTAGCCACCAGTGGTGCTTCGGCCACTAGCATAGACTCTTTGTTTAACATTGACGTGTTGAATTATGTTCATCGTTGTTCTGTTAAGTTGTTGCTTCCATGTTGATTGTGTGGTGAATTGATAAGTCATTGAATTTGGTAAGATTGCAATTTCTAATTATGTGTGGAATAAGTGAAGGCATAGTTCATAGTGTGTAAGTCATTGAATGATTATTCCAGTAATTAAAGTCTTCAAAGAGAGATAATAAGTTTGAATAAAAAGTCGAGGGCCCTATAATAGGATTACCCTCTAGCCAAGAACACTGATTAACCTTTCGATCTATAAATGATGATGAATGTGTTATGGCTATACTCTATTTAACTATATTCTATTAAGTATAACTATAGCAAATACCAGAGTAGAGGTAAACACTGACGATCCTACTAGGGACAGGCATAAAGTAACGGTGTGGTTGAACATATGCATGTACTGCATTCGGGACTAAATTATCCCAAGTACTTGGTAGATAAACAACCAGGATTGGTGAAAAGCCATCTTGATACCTCAAAGTTTGCTTCCACATCAACAGAACATACATCTCAATTGAAATCAAATCTCATACCAAAGATTTTGGTTGAACCAGAAGAGATATCGGTACCCACAAATGATATTATGATGCAAGAAACTTCAATCAGAGTTTCACTGGAACTTGCTCCAAAAGTACCTAGCCAAACATCGATGGTTCTTAATGAGAGACCATAATCTACACCATCAACTAAGCATTTAACAATTTCCATACCTTCCATAGAAATTGACCCACGTGGGACTAGTAAGATTCCAACCTCCAAAGATCAAACTTGCAAGTCAGTGTATTTTTCTACAACTTATGGACCTTTAGAAAACCACCTATTAACCAAAGGCTCTTTGAACCACCGCCAAAGATTCCATCCTATCAAGAAGATACCTTTACACTATTTTGCAAAATTCAGATGGAGCTATTTACAACCAGTTCTAATTCAGACAGAGTCATAGATGCTACCGATTATTTCAATCCGACAACTATGGCAGCAAAAGAATTACCCTTGAGAAGGTCATTCTTGAATGGAATGTCGTATGTGAAATTTGGTGGATTCCCAAGAGATCATCCAAATGCTCATGTTTGGGTGTTTGAGATAAGTTATGGAATATTAAAAATCGTTCCAACCCACCTAGAGATGGACAATAGAAGACAAGGATGTTTCAATTGAAATTACTGAGTGAAGCAGCCAAATGGTTAATGGAATTTGAACTTGAACGTTTTTGGACCTACATAGTAGTGAAAGATGCTTTTCTATAATGATTTATATTAAAGAAAACACCGGCTCAAGTTTTTAAATTTTTGTAGAGCAACAAACAGAAGCCTCAACAAACAATGCAAGAATATGCTAGTATATTTCACATGCATCTTCATCAAATCCCAATAGAAAACACATTACCCATGGATATGATTACTAAGTGATTTATAAATGGCCTAAATCCACAATTATGGAAGATAATAATTACCATATGCATTGTGGTTGTGCACCTAGATGTGGTTATAGATATGGCTTTGTAATTAGAACATAGAGTCAATGGCTTTGCTCAAGGCTTTGAATGGTCAATTTTAAGATGACCAATTCTACTAATGCGAGCCTAATGAAATAAATATTCTGCACAAAATGTAAGAACCTGAGCCATATTGCCGCAAACGATGCCTTAAATCACGTGTACTACACTACTTTTTGGAGCATCAATCATTCCACAGAAGGAGGCTTTTGTAATGGTAAAACTCAGAACATGTTGTTCATGAATGCGGTAGTGTAGGATGTTGGGGAAACCTTGACTAGCTATGTTCCATTGCACTTACGCAATCAACATTCTCAGCAATGCTCTCCCATCCGATCCCAAAATTAGGGAAACTATGGCATTCCATGTTGGAATCAACGAATTCTAAATTCAAATAATCGAGTTATACCCATGTGTTGCCACTTCTGTGGAAAACTAGGGCATATACAAAGACATTACAAGGATGCTCAGGAATATGCTAAACATAATAAAGAACAACAACCTCTACACCAAAAACAGAGTCTGCTAATCTTGTGCAAGAAGAATAATGGGCGTTTACTATTGTTTGCAATTTTGACCCATCTTCTCATGAGTAGTGCATCTCTGCAGTAGACTCAGATATTTGGTACTTTGATACTGGAGTGACCAAACATATCACCTCGCAGTGCAGTTTCTTCACTTCACTCGAGCCTACACCTACAGGAAATACTGTCACATGTGCCAACAACTCCTCTTATCCTGTCATGGGAGTTGGTAAGATAATTTTGACTACTGCTAATGGTAGTTCTTTCACTTTGTCAGATGCTTTATTTGTGCCAGGGATAAAAAATAATTTGTTATGAGTTTCAGCTTTAGCCAAGATTGGCTTGGTTGTGAAATTTGTTGATGACAGGTGTACAGTTCATAATCTATCGAATGGCGACGTGATTATTGGTTATGGCATTTTATGTCGTGGGCTATATAAGCTCATAGACTATGAAAGATCTGTGAATGATTTAGCATGTGCAGTACATGATTCTCAGGCTATGACAGATGCAAAGCTTTAGCATGCACGCTTCGGTTATCTGAATTTTGCTAGTTTGCTATGCCTGCAGAAATCTGAAATGGTGTCCTCTTTGCCCAAACTTGAGGCACCCAAAAAACATGTCTATGAAGGCTGTATTTTGGGCAAAATGAAGCTTTCTTCCTTTCCACAAGATGGTTCAATTTGGGCTACTCAGAAATTGCAGCTTGTACATAATGATGTCTGTGGTCCTATGCAGACACCTTCTTTTGGAAACTATCTTTACTTCGTGACTTTCATTGATGATTTTTCTAGGCATGCATGGGTATATCCATTGAAGGCAAAGTCCGAAGTGTTTATGTGCTTCAAACAGTTTTTGGTTTTGGCTGAAAATTTGTCAGCATGTAAAATGGGCACCCTCCATTCTGATCGAGGGGTCTTCTAATTTTAATGCATTTCTAGTTGAATGTGGGATAAAACGCCAGTGTACAGTGCCATATACACCTCAATAGAATGGAGTTGCTGAACGAAAGAATAGATCACTCATGGAGATGGCAAGATGTATGGTCAAGAGTCAGGCTTCACCACATAATTTCTGGCTTGAGGTTGTCATGTGTGCAACATATGTACTTAACAGGTATCCCACTAAAACACTGCAGTCTATAACTCTATATGAGGCTTGGCATGATCGCAAGCCATCTGTTGCTCATCTGCGTGTTTGTGGTTGTCTGGCATATGCATTAGTGCCTGAACAACATCGCAGAAAATTGGATGATAAAGCAGTAAAATGTATTTTTGTTGGGTACAGTTCTAAAAGTAAAGGCTATCGTCTGTATCATCCACAAACTAAACGCATTTTGGTTATAAGTAAAGAGAACCACCTAATGAACTTGTGGGCATAGGACCACATACATTTGTATGAACGAGATCAAAAGGTTGAATTGAAGATTCAATGTGCATCTTATGCACATTCCTAGTTTGCTTTCCATATAGACACTGCTCACAAAATGAAAAATCAGATAAAGATGCGTGAAAGTACTCCAAAATGGCTCTAAGAATCACCCCAACAATTCTTCAAAACAGGCTTTGAAAGCAAAGAATGAAGTTTTGAGGGCCCAAAACATGTTCAAGCTAATGTGGACCTTAGTCTTTTCCCTTTCTCAAGCATTGCAAGAGTGTAGCTTAGTGGTAAGAGATTGTCGATAAAGCAAGCACTGGGGTGAACAAACTTGGATGGATGACCTCCCAAGAAGTACCAAGAACCTCCATTTTCCTTGAACATTGAGTTCCTCCCTCACGCACGACCAATGGTGCCAATGGTGACTTCGGTGACTCGGATGACAAGGTATGCCAAGGTCTATGCCTTGGTCACCACCTTAGTCGTAAGCCTAGGAGTAGCATGGTTACTTTTGGAGCTAGAGGCAATGCATAAAATATTGAGGCATTGCCATAACTAAGAGACACTTGCAAACATCTTGGTAGCAATCTAATATTACCCTTGCAGAAGAGAAACACCTCTAATATGACCAAATCAAACCTTAATTTCCATAGGGAGCTAAGGCCATCGACGATTGTAACAAAAAGCGGAGGGGCAAGAAAGAAACCCTATTCAATATACCTCTTCAGCCAAATATGTATAGAAAGGTGATCATTAACGTTAATTCAAGTAGAGGCATTACCAAGGAAAATGCGATCATCCTGATGAATTTTGGACCAAACCCCAAATCCTTAAGAGATTATTTTTTTTTTTTAATCCCCATTCGATCGTAGGCTTTATCAAAATCAAGATTTAGAAATAGCATGTTTTGTTTGGATTCTTTTGCAAATTCAAGCCCTTCCCAAATGTCCACAATAGCTTCTAAAATGGACCTTCCCTTTATGAAAGCTTTTTTATCTTTGTACAGCAAAGCCTAAAGGTGGCTAGTGATATGATTATCCAAGGCCTTGGTGATAAACTTGTATGTTGTTTGAAGCAAGGTGATCGATCTCTAGTTTTCAATCCTATTCTTGCAAAGACTTTATGAGTCAAATTGCTAGTAGCTTCATTCAGGAAAATTAGAAGCATGCCAAAACTAAGGGCTTCCCTCCACACCGGAACCAAAGGATCTGCAATGAACTCTTCAAACGCTTCAAAGAATTCATTAATGAGACCATCCAAGCCAAGGCTTTTCCCCAAGGAAAGGGCATCGATAGCCGCCTTGATCTGGCTACACAACAAAGGATCATGGAGCCGCCTAGCAATGCATTGTGAAACCTTTTTGGATGTAAGCCATATAATCTTGCCTTTGTGGGGAGAGGAGCACCATCAAGGCCCCAACAAAATTAATCCTGATGAGGTCATGAATGTCCTCCTATGAATCACGCTCGATACCATTCCTATTAGTCATTCTTGGGGGGAACTCCCTAACGTGCTTTTTTTTCAAGATTTTGCATATTTCTTTTGTTGGCTTGTTCATCTTGCCATTGCGAGTCTTTGAAATAGAGAACGAGTTTCTTTCTTTGGATTTCTTCTTTGAATCTTAGTTTGCTCCTGAGTTTGAGAAGGTCATTTTGGAAGTGCGGTTTTCCTTCTTTAACTTCCTCTTCCAAGTGTGTAAGCAGCCTCACTCTTCTTTCTTTTCTAATTTTTTGAATCTCAACAACTTTATTCCACTTTTTCATCACAAATTATAACCCCATCCTATTAATACTTAAGGTCTAGCTAGTGACTCTTCAATGGTGCCTCTTTTAATGAAAGTACCATGTTAACTTTTTCTGATGAGAATCTGATAAACAAAAAAAAGTCGAACTAATACATAGAGAATGTTATATGACTAGAAATACATAGAGAATGTTATATGACTAGAGAATGACTAGAAATACACAAGTACTATATATACACCTCTTCACAATTAAAAAAAAACGTCGAAGAAGCCAATAGCTTGAGATAATGTACTTCCAAAAATAAATAAATAAACAAATAAATGCTCAATGTATACCTGTAATTACATTCTCCTTGCAAGTGATCAATGCCCAAGGAGAAAAACTCGTACAAATTGGTATAACCAAAGAACATTGCCCCAAGGAGAAAGCTCTACAATTTGGTATAACCAAAGAACATGCATATAAGAAAGGGTGCAAAAATGGGGGAAGAGATAAAGAAAAAAGATAAACCGAAATGTGATAAGTAATATATAAAAGGAATAGTAGATCCATCTAACCACCCATATCTTAAACCTTTGAATTAATGAAGCCAACAGGTCAAAGATTTCATTAAAGATTTTTTTTTTTAAATAAAGGAAGTGCAACCTTAGCCTACTCTCCTGGACTTGAATTAAATAAAAGAAAAGTACAAGAGAAAGGGACTAATGCCCACGGGATCCCCCGAATCCCATAGAAGAGGGGAAGCTTTTACAAGTGGAGCAAGTGATGAAGCCCTGTATTCCTACTATCCCTACAAACACGTTATAATGATCAAACCACTATCCTTTGAGCTGCAATTTTTTCCTTCATCCATCATTTCATTCTTTGTCTCTTTTTGGATTAAATAATTCACGATACAGAGATCAAGATAAATTCCGAGATACACCAACCAAAGATATGGGACCAAAACCAAAGGACAAAAAAAGGTACTCCAAAAGTTATTTTTTCTTCTATTTTAATAATAATGCTTGCATTTCATGTTAATGGGGCAAAGGTATAATTGCCCATGTCCGTTTGTATTAGAGGAAAAATTGAACCCTGCATGGGCCTTGTAAGGATCCTTAATTTTTAGGGATTAAAATTAATCATGTCTGGTATTGAAGAAGAAAAAAAACCACTAGTGGTATTTGATTTAAAATCATTATTTTGAAAAATGCTATATTTGAGTTCTCAGTTGGGATGAGCTCGTGGCTTTTGAGAGCCCTACGATGTTCGTCATGCACGGAGGAGATGGAATACAGTATGTCTGGCAGAACATGACAAAATAGTGATCTCAGTGTATTAGATTTATGGCTATCCAAGACCCTTAGATATTTCACATGGATGGACACGATTAGAGAGCTTTTGTCTGGCAAAAAACAACAAGACTGAGAAGTAACATCATGTTTAAGAGGTTGGAAAAAGGAGGAGAGAAAGTCTACAGCGCAGAAGTTCACCACCATTGGATCGTGCTGAATCGACGCTCGCGATGGGCATCCGGATGTCTGGCAGAAAACGACAAACTAGAAGTCATGTCCATCATGATTCCTTTGGGAAAGATAGAGAGAGAGTATTCTATTGAGATTCGCTGCAAATCTAGTCCGTAAGATGCATATGAATCGGACGTCTCAAACTAAAGCGCAGTTTTGTGTGAATTGAAGAACATTTGATTAAACTTAGATCCAAGAGTAGTAATTCAAAGCTTCTCAATCCTCTAGAGGGATAATCTCAAGCATTGGATCGGCACATCATCCAATGATGCACAACCAATGGCAAATTTCCTCTTCAATTTAAACTCAACTGTAGGATTTTCTCCATATCGAAGGGTGCAAATTAGACGCGAGTGGAAAATTTTGAACTTTGTGGGTTCTTCAAACCACTAACAAAGAAAATTCTAGTTTTCTCACCAAATTTTGGCTGTTTTGACTAGCCCAAACCAAGGGAAACCTAGGCCTAGCGTACTTGATTGAGGCTCTAGACTGTGGCCACCACCCTCCTCTCATTGGTCCATCACTAATCACCCCTTAATCTAAAAAGGCCCATGCAGTGTTCATTTTTCCCCCTAATGGCATTGTCTATTCATGGGGCAAAGGTATGACTGCCCACGTCCATTTCAACAAATCGAATGAATCTGAGCCATAGGTAATCAAATTCATTTGATTTTTTAATGGGGCAAAGGATGGGGCAAAGGTACGACTGTTCACGTCCATTTCAACAAATTGAATGAATTGAGTCCCTAATACCATTTTTTAACTATATACACGATGGGATTAAGGAAAAACGATATTGCATATAAAGGAATTAATTACCACATGAATGCACATGGTGTATATGTACTCAATATATGCACCAAAATGGCATTGAAAAGGTTGAAAATGGCATTGAAAAGCCAACAACACCTGCAAGTGTATGTAAATTCTATTCTTTAGGCTCAAAAACCTACATAAACTTATGGTGGTTGTTTCCACCACAACTGAAACCTTTCAAAAAGTTTGTAAATTTACTAGTGTGGCTGAAAATAGAGCTTCAAAGCTGAATATTCGTTGTCCAAGAAGTACAAAGAACACTCTTCTTGACGTTCTTGAACCTATGTAAAGAGAACTGTGTGAAAGTACTCGAAAATGGCTTTAAGAATCACCCCAAAAATGCTTCAAAATAGGATTTGAAAGCAAAGAACAAAGCAGCTTTGAGGGCCAAAAACATGTTCAAGGTAATGTTAACCTTAGCCTCTCCCTTTTCTCAAGCACCACAAGAGTGTAGCTTAGTGGCAAGAGATTGTCGGTTAAGTGAGCTCCGGGGGGAACAAACTAGGATGGGTGATCTCTCAAGAAGTATTGGGAACCTCCGTCTTCCTGGATCATTGAAGTCCTCCCTCACGCCGTAACCAATGGTGCCAACACTGACTTCGCTGACTCGGATGACCAGGTATGCCAAGATTTGTGCCTTGATCGCCACCTTAGTCGTAAGCCTTAGAGTAGCGTGGTTAATTATAGAGCTAGAGGCAATGCATAAAATATCAAAGCATTGCCATAACTAAGAGACACTTTTTACTTCCTTAAGCATGAAGGCATTAGCATCATTTGCAAACATCTTGGGAACAATCTAATATTGCCCTTGCAGAAGAGAAACACCTCTAATATGACCAAACCAAACCTTAATTTCCACAAGGAGTTGAGGCCATCACGGTTCGATATACCATGTTCGATATACTTTTCAGCCAAATAGCTATAGAAAGCTGAATGTTAATGTGAAAGTGTAATCATCTGGATGAATCTTAGACCGAACCCCAAATCCTTAAGAGATTGTTAAAAAAAGAATCCCACTCCAACGATCGTAGGCTTTATCAAAATCAAGCTTTAAAAATAGCAAGTTTTGCTCAAATTCTTTTGCAAATTCAATCCCTTCCCATATGTCTTCCCATAATGAAATCTTTTTTATCTTTGCAGAGCCAGCCCGAAGGTGGCTAGTGATATGATTTTCCAAGGCCTTGGTGATAAACTTGTATGCTATTTGAGGCAGGGTGATCGATCTCCCATTTCGATCCTATTATTTCAATATTTCTTATGAATCAAATTGCTAATAGCTTCATTTAGAAAAATTGGAAAGGTGCCAAAACAAAAGGTTTCCCTCTGCACAAGAATCAAAGGACCCGGAATGGACTCTTTAAATGCTTTGAAGAATTCATTAGTGAGACCATCCAAACCAAGGCTTTTCCCCAAGGGAAGGGCATCGATAACTGCCTTGATCTGGCTACACAACAAAGGATCATGGAGCCACCTAGCAATGACTTGTGAAATCTTTTTGGATCTTAAGATGTAAGCCATATAATCTTGCTTTAGTGGGGAGAGAAGCACCATCAAGAGACCAACAAAATTACCCCCAATGAGGTCATGATTTTCCTCCTCTGAATGACGCTTGATACCATTCCTATTATTCATTCCTAGGGGGAACTCCCTAACGTGCTTTTTTTTCAAGATTTTGCATATTTCTTTTGTTGGCTCATCCATCGCATATTTCTTTTGTTGGCTCATCCATCTTACCTAATCACCAATCTTTAAAATCGACAAAGTTTCTTTCTTTGGATTTCTTCTTTGAATCTTAGTTTGCTCCTGATTTTGAGAAGGCCATTTTGCAAGTGCGATTTTCCTTCTTTTAACTTCCTCTTCCAAGTATGTAAACCTCTTATATAGCCTCACTCTTGTTTCTTTTCTAATTTTTTGAATCTCAATAGCTCTATTCCACTTTTTCATCACAAATTCATAACCCCATCCTATTAATACTTGAGGTCTAGCTAGTGACCATTCAATGGTGCCTCTTTTAATGAAAGTATAAGAACTCATCCAATTACATACTATGTCAATTTTTCCTGATGAGAATCTTGATAAACAAAAAGAAAACTCGAACTACTACATAGAGAATGTTATATAAACAACTTCAGCTATCATGTACAAGTCTTGAAATGACTAGAAATACACAGTATTACATAAACACCTTCTCGTCACAAAAAATAAAACTTCGAAGAAGACAATAGGTTGAGATAAAGTACTTCCAAAAAACAAATGCAAGTGTCTGTCAGCTCTTTTCTTTAGTCTCAAAAACTTGCATAAACTTGTGGTGGCTGCTTCCACCACAACTAAAACCATTCAAGAAACCTATAGATTTACTAGTGTGGCTGAAAACATAGCTTCAAAGTCGAATATTTGTTGTCAAGAAGTACAAAGAACACTCTTCTTGATGTTCTTGAACTTTTGTAAAGAGAATTATGTGTGAAAGTACTCCAAAATGGCTCCAAGAATCACCCCAAAAATCCTTCAAAACAATCTTCGAAAGTGAAGAATGAAGCTTTGAGGTCCCAAAACATGTTCAAGGTAATGTGAACCTTAGTCTTTTCCCTTTCTCAAGCACCACAAGAGTGTAGCTTAGTGGCAAGAGATTGTTCGTAAAGCAAGCTCTGGGGGGAACAAACTCTAATGGATGACCTCTTGGGAAGTACCGAGACCCTCCATTTTCCTTGATCATTGAGGTACTCCCTTGCACACACCCAAATGTGCCAATGGTAACTTCAGTGACTCGGATGAAAAGGTATGCCAAGGTCTATGCCTTGGTCACCACCTTAGTCGTAATCCTTCGAGTAGCATGGTTACTTTTGGAGCTAGAGGCATTGCCATAACTAAGAGACACTTTCTGCTTCCTTAAGCATGAAGGCATTAGTATCATTTGCAAACATCTTGGGAGCAATCTAATATTACCCTTGTAGAAGAGAAAAAAAAATCATAAGCTTAATTTCCACAGGGAGTTGAGGCCATCGACGACTGTAGCAAAAAGCAGAGGGGCAAGAAAGAAACCCTATTTGATATACCTCTTCAGCCAAATACCTATAGAAAGGTGATCATTAATGTTAATTCAAGTAGAGGCATTACCAAGGAAAGTGCAATCATCTTGATGAATCTTGGCCCAAACCTCAAATCCTTAAGAGATTTTTATTTTTATCCCACTCCTATCGATCGTAGGCTTTATCAAAATCAAGCTTTCGAAATAGCAAGTCTTGTATGGATTCTTTCGCAAATTCAAGCCCTTCCCAGATGTCCATAATAGCTTCTAAAATGGACCTTCCCTTTATGAAACCTTTTTTATCTTTGCAGAGCCAAGCCAAAGGTGGCTAGTGATATGATTATCCAAGGCCTTGGTGATAAACTTGTATGTCGTTTGAAGCAGGGTGATCGATCTCCAGTTTTTTATCGTATTCTTGTAGTATTTCTTATGAGTCAAATTGCTAATAGCTTCATTCAGGAAAATTGGAAGGGTGCCAAAATTAAGGGCTTCCCTCCACATAAGAACCAAAGGACCCGCAATAGACTCGCCATACACTTTGAAGAATTCATTAGTGAGACCATCCAAGCCAAGGCTTTTCCCCAAGGAAAGGGCATCGATAGCCACCTTGATCTGGCTACACAACAAAGGATCATGGAGCTTAGCAATGTATTGTGAAACCTTTTTGGATCTTGACATGTAAGCCATATAATCTTGCCTTTGTGGGGAGAGGAGCACCATCAAAGGCCCAACAAAATTAACCCCGATGATGTCATGAATGTCATCCTCTCAATCACACTCAATACCATTCCTATTAGTCATTCTTGGGGGGAAATCCCTAACCTGCTTTTTCTTCAGGATTTTGCATATTTCTTTTGTTGGCTTGTCCATCTTGCATATTCGCCAGTCTTTGAAATAGAGAAAGAGTTTCTTTCTTTGGATTTCTTCTTTGAATATTAATTTGCTCCTGAGTTTGAGAAGGTCATTTTGGAAGTGTGATTTTCCTTCTTTAACTTCCTTTTCCAAGTGTGTAAGCCTCTTATATAGACTCACTCTTCTTTCTTTTCTAAATTTTGAATCTCAACAACTTTATTCCACTTTTTCAACACAAATCATAACCCCATCCTATTAATACTTAAGGTCTAGCTAGTGATTGTTCAATGGTGCCTCTTTTGATGAAAGTATAAAAACTCATCCAGTTACATACCATGTTAACTTTTTTATGAGAATCCTGATAAACAAAAAAAAGTCGAACTAATACATAGAGAATGTTATATGAACAACTTCAGCTATCATGTACAAGTCTTAGAATGACTAGAAACACACAAGTATCAAACACCTTCTCTTCACAATTAAAAAAAAAAAACTTCGAAGAAGACAATAGGTTGAGATAATGTACTTCCAAAAATAAAGAAATAAATGCTCAGTGTGAACCTGTAGTTACGTTCTCCTTGCAGGTGTTCATGTCCAAGGAGAAAAACTCGTACAAATTGGTATAACCAAAGAACATTGCCCAAGGAGAAAATTCGTACAATTTGGTATAACCAAAGAACATGCATATAAGAAAGGGTGCAAAAATGGGGGAAGAGATAAACCGAAATGTGATAGCTAATATATAGAAGCAATGGTAGATCCATCTAACCACCCATATCTTAAACCTTTGAATTAATGAAGCCAACAGGTCAAAGCCTTCATTAAAGATCATATCACTCATGATAGAAGTGGAGCAAATGAGCCTTCATTAAAGACTATTTCACTCATGATAGAAGTGGAGCAAATGATGGAGCCTTGTATTCCTACTATCCCTACAAACACGTTATAATGATCAAACCACTATCCCTTGACCTGCAATTTTTTCCTTCATCCATCATTTCATTATGTGTCTCTTTTTGGATTCATTAATTCATGATACAAAGATCAAAATAAATTCTGAGATGCACCAACCAAAGATATGTGACGAATACCAAATGACAAAAAAACGTACTCCAAAAGTTATTTTTTCTTCTATTTTAATAATGCTTGCATTTCTTGTTAATGGGGCAAAGTTATAATTGCTCATGTCCGTTTGGATTGTTTGTTTATGGGGCAAAGGTATGGCTGCCCACGTCCATTTCAACAAATCAAATGAACCTGACTCCCTAATACCATTTCTTAACTATATACACGATGGCATTAAGGAAAAACGATATTGCATACAAAGGAATTAATTAGCACATGGACATACATAAGGAGTATCTAGAGAAGCATACATAGTGTGTATGTGCTTGATATATGCACCAAAATGACACTGAAAAGGCTGAATTCACATCCCAGACACTAGGTATGTAAACTATGTTCTTTAGGCTCATAAATATGCATAAACTTAACTGAAACCTTTCAAGAAACCTGTAGATTTATTAGTGTGGCTGAAAACAGAGCTTCAAAGCTGAATATTCATTGTCCAAGAAGTACAAAAAACACTCTTCTTGATGTTCTTGAACTTGTGTAAAGAGAACTATGCATGAAAGTACTCAAAAATGGCTCCAAGAATCACCCCAAAAATGCTTCAAAACGGATTTGAAGGCAAAGAATGAAGCTTTCAGGGTTGAAAACATGTTCAAGGTAATGTTAACCTTAGCCTTTCCCCTTTTTCAAGCACCACAAGAGTGTAGCTTAGTGGCAAGAGATTGTCGATTAAGCGAGCTCTGGGGGGACAAACTGGGATGGGTGATCTCTCAAGAAGTATCGGGAACCTCCATCTTCCTTGATCATTGAGGTCCTCCCTCATCCGCAACCAATGGTGCTAACGGTGAATTCGATGAATTGAATGACAAGGTATGCCAAGATCTATGCCTTGATCGCCGCCTTAGTCATAAGCCTTGAAGTAGCATGGTTAACTATAGAGCTAGAGGAAATGCATAAAATATCGAGGCATTGCCATAACTAAGAGATGATTTTTACTTCATTAAGCATGAAGGCATTAGTATCATTTGCAAACATCTTGGGAACAATCTCATATTACCCTTGCAGAAGAGAAACACCTCTAATATGACCAAACCAAACCTTAATTTCCACAAGGAGTTGAGGCCATCGACGATTTGATATACCCCGTTCGATATACCCTGTTCGATATACCTTTCAGCCAAATAGCTATAGAAAGGTGCATGTTAATGTTAATTCAAGTAGAGGCATTAGCAAGGAAAGTGTAATCATGTGGATGAATCTTGGAACAAACCCCAAATCCTTTAGAAATAGCAAGTTTTGCTGGAATTCTTTTGCAAATTCAAGCCCTTCCGAGATATCTTCCCTTAATGAAATCTTTTTTATATTTACAGAGCCAAGCCCAAAGGTGGCTAGTGATACGATTTTCCAAGGCCTCGGTGATAAGTTTGTATGCCGTTTGAGGTAGTGGTGATCGATCTCCCGTTTCAATCCTATTATTGCAATATTTCTTATGAATCAAATTGCTAATAGCTTCATGTAGGAAAATTGAAAGGGTGCCAAAACAGAAGGCTTACGTTCACATAAGAACCAAAGGACCCGGCATGGGCTCTTTAAATGCTTTGAAGAATTCGTTAGTGAGACCATCCAAACCAAGGCTTTTCCCCAAGGGAAGGGCATCCATAGCCACCTTGATCTGGCTACACAACAAAGGATCATGGAGCCACCTAGCAATGACTTGTGAAATCTTTTTGGATCTTAAGATGTAAGCCATATAATCTTGCCTTTGTGGGGAGAGGAGCACCAACAAGAGCCCAGCAAAATTACCCCCAATGAGGTCATGATTTTCCTCCTCTGAATCACACTCGATACCATTCCTATTATTCATTCCTAGAGGGAAATCCCTAACGTCCTTTTTCTTCAAGATTTTGCATATTTCTTTTGTTGGCTCATCCATCTTGCCTAATCATCAATCTTTAAAATGGAGAGAGAGTTTCTTTCTTTGGATTTCTTCTTTGAATCTTAGTTTTCTCTTGATTTTGAGAAGGTCATTTTGCAAGTGCGATTTTCCTTCTTTAAACTTCCTCTTCCAAGTGTGTAAGCCTCTTATATAGCCTCACTCTTGTTTCTTTTCTAATTTTTTGAGTCTCAATAGCTTTATTCCACTTTTTTATCACAAATTCATAACCCCATCCTATTAATACTTGAGGTCTAGCTAGTGATTCTTCAATGGTGCATCTTTTAATGAAAGTATAAAAACTCATCCAGTTATATACTATGTCAATCTTTTCTGATGAGAATCCCGATAAACAAAAAGAAAAGTCGAACTACTACATAGAGAATGTTATATAAACAATTTCAGCTATCATGTACAAGTCTTAAAATGACTAGAAATATACAGTATTATAATAAACACCTTCTCTTCACAATAAAAATAAAACTTCGAAAAAGACAATAGGTTGAGATAAAGTACTTCCACAAAACAAATGTTTACTGTGAACCTGACATTACCCTCTCCTTGCAGGTGATCATGCCCAAGGAGGAAAACTCGTACAATTCGGTATAAATTCCAAGAGGTGCGACAAAACCCAATACCGGCTGATGCACAATGAGTAGCCACCTTCATAATCTAGCATAGTTGAGGGCGACTAGAGTATATTTTGTCACATATAACTAATGAATCCAATGATTAGCCACGATCCTACCAAGCAATTAAAAAGTTTTCCTTCATCCATCATTTCACACTGTGTCTCTTTTTGAATTAATAAATTCATAATACAAAGATCAAAATAAATTCCGAGATGCACCCACCAAAGATATGGGACGGAAACCAAAAGACAAAAAAACGTACTCAAAAAGTAATCTCTTCTTCTATTTTAATAATAATGCTTGCATTTCTTGTTAATGGGGCAAAGATATGATTGCCCATGTCCGTTTGCATTGTTTGTTAATGGGGCAAAGGTACTACTTACTAATCACAAGACATATTTTAGACATACTAAGTTTTTTTAATTATAACCCCTTTCAACAACTAAAATACAAGTATGTCAAAAATACTACTTACTGATCACAAGACGCAATCTCAAATGTTCTTTTACATTCATGACATGAACAAATGCATATGAATGAATATAAATCCATAACAATATGTATGCATATATACAACGTAACAAATAGATATATGTTTATATGTAATTAAGGTGCTATTTCCTTATATCAAGTTAATAAACTCACTTAGAGTCACTTCCTATGTCAGAACTGGAGTGTAACAAGGAAACATATTTTTCCAAAGGCATCAAACACAAGTGACCACAAAGGATATACGTATATGACGTTTTCGAAATTGAGAATTTTTCCCTTCTTGATAGGATGTGATATGGGGCCAACTTTCAGTCAGGGGTGTGTGTGTGTGTGTGTGTGTGTGTGTGTGTGTGTGTGTGTGCGCGCGCTTATGCATGAATGCATGCATGTGAGATATTGCGTGCAAAGATAAGCCTAGATAATAATGTTGAATAGAATATGTATGTATATATGTATGCACGTGTGTAATAAAGGGGGTTTCAATACTCTAAGAGATTCAAGCTTAGGTAAAAGATGAGATGATAATGATTATTGCATCATTGTATGGCATGTGTATTTGACCAAGCTAGGAGTGCTAATCTACAAGGAAAGGAAAAATATACATATTTAGAATATCCTTTGAAACATGAATGATGGAGAAGAAGTTATGAACATGGACTACGGAGAAAAGGAAGGTATGGAAGAGACCCTCGTTATGAGCTTAGTTAGCCTAGTCGCATATAGTATAGGTGATTCAAGTCATCTATAACTTTCCACACATCATTTTACATTGTAATTCATATATGATTCAAATCTAGTAGAATAGAATAATGAGCCAAAAGCCTTAGTCCAAAAAACACATCTCAATTTTTAGGAATGATATGTTGGCAAAAAAATTATCTTTGTATTTGAGCAAAGATGGATAAAGGAGTTGTATATTTCTAAAAAAGAAAAGCTAAGATACATAGTTTGAGGATTTTCCCTTTTTCGAATGGCATTCTTCCTTTGAGGATGTGGTATCTTAAGGAGAGAGATAAGTGGAGGACTTCCATTAAACAGCCCCACAGTATACAAGAAGCTCAATGAGATGACAAAAAAGTCAATTTGGATGTAGTGCAGTTTAATCAAGATACATTATGTGACCTATACGATTTTCCCATAAATTTGAAAGGATGCTTTATCCTTCTCAAGTGGAAAAATGTATCAAGAATATCTACAATGTTTGTAGGGATCCTCATCACTTTAGTAAAGTTTAATCAAGTGTTAAGAATTAATACCACACATTATGAAGCCTTTGGTTTACCCAGCTTTATGATGGTTCTAACCCTTGGAAAGATCTTTGAGAGAATAGAAGAACTTTGGAATCTAAGGTGTCATCTCTTTGGCATCTAATACTAGAAAAGCATGCATTGTTTTTACATAGAACAGTTCACATTGGCATTTCAACCGATGTGAAATCCACCGAACTTAAAATAGGATCCCCTCGGTATGTTATGGGTGAAAGAAAATCAGAGAAAGGTCACCTTTTCTAGTCATCAACCTTGGATTTCAAAATTTAAAGAACCCTCCAAATGAATCTGGAATGCAATCACAAAGGACGCACTATGGAACAACTTGTTTTATAATAATCCAATGAAGTTTGGGGAAGCCACTATAGTACCGTTTGTAGCAAACACCCGTGCTACTCTACAAAAAAATCATAAGATCTAAAGGGCACACTACACTTTAGGAATGTGCAATTCTTTGTCATGCAAAATACTAATATGAAAATTTAAGATGCATGCAAGCCTTCGTCATGCAAGATATTCATATGAAGATTGAGTTGATTTCCTGCCTGATAAGTGAGAGGTTTATTGATCTGGCTTTGTTTCATGTTTCATTCTTTGAGTAGAACAATCCACATGATTTGACCTTCCTTCTCACTCTATGACTTGCCAGACTACTAATGAACAAGCAACCCTTACCTAATGTTTTCTTTCCATTATTGCAAGTAAAACGTCAATATTTCTCATCTTCACTATACTTCCATCGAGGATTCTGGGTTCTCTCATTGAGATACATAGTGAATACATGGCTTTACCAAACTTTCAAACTGTAAGCTTTGTAGAAACAAAGTATCAATCGAAGAATACAAAAATGAGCAGAATTGGATGAAAAATGCCCTCCTAAGAGAACACTGCTTGAAACTGTACAATAAATAGCTTCCCTCATAAATAATTACTAGTGCTTCATCACGTCTACCACAAGAAATATGCATGGTATGGACAAGCAGTGCAAATGTGAAAAGCACATATTCTATTGTCATTCGTTCATTCACACTGCAGCCATGTTAACATAATTGCTTCCATTATAGTCTCAAACTTCCGATGTACAAATTGCACAGGGCATTTGATCTCAAACATATGAGTAACCAGAATAAATATATTTTCTAAAAAGTCTCCTGTTACACTGACAAAGAATACATGATTTTTCCAGGTAAGTTCCTAACCGATTGGCCACAGGTTTAAAAATATGAAGATATTAATCACAGAATGATATAGTAATAGTTTGATTGATACTGTCGATTCTTACTCTCCCCTCCTACATTGAAGTGAATCATTTATCATTGCTCCTTTCATATTAAAAGACAAGCTGAGCAAATTTCTATTTCACCATACGACCAACACTGTATTTGAGTGTATTGAAAGACATCTGTAATGCATAGCAAAGAACATTGAGTAATACCTTGCAAAACAGAAACGTGTAACTTTTTTGGTCAGATTGAAAGCGCATTCAAATTACAAGAATGGACAAACATACAAACATACAGCTGAAACGCTATATTTAACATTTGGCAAAATGCATCCACTATCAACACAATCATATATACTGAACATTCAAATCTACAGAAATGCACAAATGTGAAGCAAGAAGATTATATTTTAATTTCAAAAATAGTAATCAATATCAGTAGAAGAATGGTGCACGTTCCACGATATGAAAATTTTCATCAAAAAGAGCACTTAGGAAAAAGTTACACATTACAGTTTGGATCCATCTGTAGCTAGAACACCATGTAAGAATGCCATAGTGCATCAAGGTAATGACATCAATAGTGTAAGAACTGCCGATAGATCAATATAAAAGCACCAAAACTTTGCCCAAACAGTTACAAGCGTTGGACTGTAGAAGTCTAGATAAAACAGCATTTTCTTTCCTTAAGCATAATACAAGAAGTTCGTTTGCACTGCACAAGTCAACTTATCGTGAAGTAAACATCAAGAACAGACATGGCAACGAATGCGTAGCATTCTTTCTTGCAGGCATAACTGGGAAGATTGCTCTTACATGGGTAATAATATGGCGCAGTAACTTAATGCCAATTACAACAGCCATTCTGTCAGACGATAAGCTTTGATAACAAAATCAAGCTCATACTCATCTCAATCACTGAGAGTTTCACAAAATACACAAAAAAGATGAAAAACTCTCATTTTTTATCTTTTAAGGATGTGACATAACACTCACAAGTACAGAAGTGAAATGAGCAGGCAGGTATAGAAAGTAGTACCTTGCACATGCCACATGTTGAGAGGAGAATCAGGAACCACTTTGAGGCTATCATTTACAGTGCTGACATCATATGGCTAGAAATGAATGCATATTCCAAATTCCTTGCCTAAAACTTCTGACATCCTTTTCAGAGTTTGTCTGCAATCTTCCCAATTGCATCCGCAAGCTTTCCAAGTACAGCAACAAGATTCTCAGCATGCTCCTTGCGCTGTGTCCTATCAAGATGGAAATTTAAATTTTGAGAGTCCATGTGTGCAGTTAGAATCCTGCTGCTGCTTTCTAGTAAAGTACATAATTCCCTATTGAATTCATCGGTCTCCTCCACTGATGGCCTCTTTCGCTTTTTGCGACCTGGGAGGATATCAGGCTCCTCTTCTAAGACATCCTCACATCCATCTATGGTGAACTTCTCATTTAAAAACTTCTCTTCATAATTTCCTGCAAAAGTACTCACCAATGCAAAACATTAGCCAAATCCTGAATGTAAATTCTGCTGATCTTTCTCTTTACATTAGCAAAATACACAAATAAATTATACAATTAAAAACAAATATAAATATACACGGGCATGGATATGTGAGCAGTATGCGTGCATCGGCAGGGCTGTATTTTGATGGCTGCATTGCCTGTTTTAGCCATTTCAGACTGTAAAATAAGTTAAAATATTAAATAGACCTTCACAAAATAAACTAAAACTATTAAATACAGGTATTAGTTGGAGATAATTTCCAAAAATTGAAGGGCATCGCCATCATTCAAAATAAAACCCTGTGCATAGGTGCATGAGAGGAAGGAAGAGAGAGAAAGCGAGAAAGAAAAGAGGAACAGAGGGTTTTTTTTCTTTTATTTTGGTTTTTTTTTTGGGGGGCGGGGGGGGGGGGGGGGGGGGAGAGAGAGAGAGAGAGAGAGAGAGAGAGAGAGAGAGAGAGAGAGAGACACAGAGAGAGAGAGAGAGAGACCACCTTTCTCTATCATTTCATAATCCACTGCCAGTAACCCACAAAACAGAAACCGGGGGGGGGGGGGGGGGGGGGGGACAACAAACAAAAAAAAAAAAAAAAAAAAGGGTAAGACTATATTACAGTTTTCTTCATTGAAAGTATTGAGTGTAAAGATTTGGGGCAAAGTTTGCACCCACCATTTTGCAATAATGTTTGCATCTTGAATGTCTCCTCTATCATCAACAAGTGCATCATGTGCATCCACATCAAAAATAAAATAACTTTTATCCTCGTACAAAATTTGAGTAGGCTGAGAAATCACCTCGGTGGAAGCTACACTTGATTCAATCATGGTGGAAGAGGCAGCAAAGCTCTATAAACATCCTTTGAGCTGATTCATGTCTCCTTGGTTAATAGTACATCATGAGAGTAGAGGCTTGAACTGCATCTGCCACCTACATCTCTACTAGCCACAATGCATTTCGCACATGGATGTTTTAGGCAATACCTTTGGTTTCAACATTGTATGATGTATCCAACAGAAAATCATTGCCTTATCATTTAGTTCAGTGTTTTTTATGCATACTTAGACTGACTCTTTATGAGCCTAAACAAGCCTCACACCAATCATCCAATGGTACAAGAAATATGACTCCATGCTCTCACAAAGTTTCACCTAGAATCAAGAAGGAAGCCCTATCATATCGGGTTCATATGTGAAAGACAAGCTCAACTGTTGGCAAGCATGACAAGATACTACAAGAACAAAAAAAAGAAACTCAAATCTGCGTTCTACATAAAGAATCTTGGGGACACACAACACATTCTCAACATGAGCATCATGAGCGACAAACAATATTGCTATCTCCCACTCAAGAGATGTTCTCTCTCTCAAGAATTGTTATTTCTCTCAAAATAGAAATACATTGAGAAGGGTTTAGTCAAGTTCCACATGGCCAATGCCAAGCTTCTTTTAGTGTCTGTTGTTCAACCAAAGGTAAAGCTCTCTAAAGAAAATCTTCCCACATATGAGATGTAATCAACTCCATGTGCTTCAGCTTACAAATCATTGTACACTATGGTGGTGACACAACCAAACATCACCATGTTGCAATAGTAATACATAGATCCATGCATTGATTAGTCAATGGGCAAAGATAGATTCATGTCCCAACCTCAATGAAATCAATGAACAAAGTCAACACATTGAGTCACATTCATATCTTAACCTCTATCCTCAACAAAGTCATTATGGGGAAGCCATTAGCGCCTAGGCTGCAATGAAGTCGAAAATTAGATACCTTGAGGGCACTAAGGCAAAGGCCTAGGTTGCACGAAGTCCATATTTAGATATTTGAGGAGACATGCAAAGTTCTTATGTATTAGTGTGGTTAGCAACTAGACAACAACAGCATAAGCAAAATGTTTCTAACGCGTTAGCAACCAATTGGAGTGCAAAACCCAAGTTGCAATAAAGTTACAAACGAATCAAAAAAAATTTGGCTTTTTTTTTGGATTCTAGGTATCCTAGGTATATATTGTTAGCGAATAATAGCCCAAGATATAGAAATAATAGCACACATGAGAGAACATACACACATGGACTCCGGAGAATACACAAGATGTAGACAAAAAGTCACATGCTCCAATTATGATATGCATGAAATACTCACAACCCATCAATACCAAAGAGAGCATATGAGGATAGGGACAAGGCATGAAGAGGCTAGGTAAGATCTCCAAGACACACCTCTCACAAGAATAGAGACCTCCAAGTGTTAGGCATGCACTCCTCCATGACCTCCACATCAAGAGTAATCAAACCTCCTTCAAGCTCCCACGTAAAAGTATGAGTATGGGCTGATGTTCAAGTGCATGAAGCAAGGCTATAGATACGTGCTGCCCACAAAAATCTGTAGGAAAAAGCAGCTTTAGTGTCAAAATTTTTCGTAAATCTCTATCTATGGCTGAGATTCTTGCATAAAAGTTTGTGTGGTTTGAGATTAATAGCGGCCAGCTTTTTTAATTGTTGATGCATTGCATCCCCTTTACTACTTTTAATGAGATCTTGCCATGCGGTAGCCCAAAAGCATGTGCTTTTTCAAAAAATGACAGAAATTAAAGTTTGATATTTGAGGGTTTATATGTGATGTGATGCATAAGTGCTAAATATGGTTGGAAAGCTCTCTTTGAGTACCTCTGAAATATGTGATTATCTCACATACCATTTTTTTCATTTTTGAGAAATGGTTGACTTTGTAACCTTCACTAATGTACTTGCATTGCTATATTTTATGAATGACATGTGATGCCCTAAAATAATATAAAATAGAATTTGTACAATGCTAAAATGCTAATTTCCTATCATATATATGCTCGAAACATACTTGCATAGTCTCAAAAAACACAAAAAATTAAATAATACTGCTTCATGTACGATTTGGATTGTACTAGTAAATTTAAGGTTATGCATATCATCCATGTACATATGTCATATACGTATATAAGATAGCATTATTGATTTAAGGGTTATCATAGTATGCACATGCACATATTATCATTCGAAATTTGAGAGCAGGGAGTGTGAGATTTGAAGTTGGAGCCTTGAGGGCCCTTTTGAATGCACATCTAGGTAGTCACGTCCTGTCCAGTACGACGCGTCCAGTACGGTTCACGTACGGTACGCGATCGTACTAAGCTTTCTGCGTACGATGCGTACGATACGTACATTACATTATATACATATATGTATGTGTATATATATGTGTGTGTGTATATATATATATATATATATATATATATATATATATATATATATATATATATATATATATATATATATATATATATATATATATATATATATATATATATATGTGTGTGTGTGCGCGCGCGCGTGCGCGCGCGCGTATGTGTATGTGTATATGTATATGTTACATGTATATGTATGTGTATGTGTATGTGTATGTATATGTGTATATATACATTGTATGTGTATGCGTATGTATAAATGTATATGTATATGACATGTATATGGCACATATATGTATATGTATATGTATATGATATGTATATGTATATGACATGTATATGTATATGACATGTGTATATGTATATGCATATAGGATAGATTATAGATACATATTCCATGGACATTACGGACTACATATGTCCTACATAGATATCATATAGTACACACACACATATATATATATATATATATATATATATATATATATATATATATATATATATATATATATATATATATATATAAAGTTATTAGTGCATATATACTATATAGTTATAACTATACATAGTACATACATACATTATTACATATGTGATATTTCATATATCTTACAATGTACATAAGACATACTACATGCTACATAGATAGATGGTAACAGATAAATATACCATTATTCATAGACCATAATGCATGGGGAAAATTGCAATAAGTTGCAGCTTTCAAAGAAGAGGAATCGGTTCCTAAAAGCTTGAGCCTTGGAAGTTGGCCTCTAGAGGTGTATAGGAGCTAAGCTGGATGCCAATGTATGCTAAGTCCTTGTGACGAGAAGTTTGAAAGGTCACAAGTTAGAGGGGGTGCCAAAGGCTCAAGGAAATGAGCTCAAGGAAGTGTATAGTTGCTAAGTGCTCTTGGCTCAAGCTAAGAGTGGGAAGACTCACGAATGAAAGTGAGGCAAAAGTATACAAAAAAAACACAACAAAATATGCATTTTAGTTGAAATCACGATCGAACAGAATGTACATCGTACGAGTCGTACGTAATCGGACTGGACGGGACTGGACTAGACTAGACATACTGGACGAGTTTACTCGTCCATCGTACTAGTGCAACCATGATGCACATATATACATAAATGTGTGTGTGCATGTGTATAGATAAGGAGACTGATTTCTCATGAAAATGTTAAATGGATAGTGATGCACATAGCTCCTATGTCTACCTTGTGAATTGTGGCAATTTGTGACAACATATATGTGCAACATATACAATGTGTGTGTACATTGTGTAATGTGACGTGTATGTGCAATGCATGACGAGCATGTGTAGCCTAGTGCTTTTGCTTGAAATATCTTACACCAAAGTCATGGCTCACACCCCTCGAGATATTCTCTTAGAAGCGACAACACAAAGTATGTACTTTCAATATGCGATTTATTCTAGAGAGAGAGACGGATCTTCCAACTAGATGCTACATAGCTTGATGATTGTACCCTGATTGGAAGTTCCAAAATAATATGTGCAGTGTACACTGTGTTGGAAATTAGGTAGGCCCACAGATTCCAAGATTTACAACACTGATTTCAGAGTCTTCCAATATTGACAGATATGAGCATACATCACTTAATCATACAATGATGAGACAAAGATAGAGAGACATTAGACAACATGTTCAAAGTGTTACGAAAGCCACTGCTTACTCACACCATCATATATACAAATGTCAATTTACAATGTGGGAGTCAAAATCTCAACCACTCTATGTGAACAAAAAATAGATGGAAGAGTGTATGTACAAAATTTACAAGAATATTCAGATGTAGGGACAGAAATCTGAATATGTATGAGATGTAAGACCTGATTGGTTGTCCGCCTCCATAAGCTCCAAGTAGTACCTGTGTGCATAAAGAGAATATGTACCTGAATAGTTAACATAAGATCCAGTCTTATGTTAAGCTCCATCCAATGTCTTTGAAGTACTCCATAATCTTCATGTAGAATACAATCTTCAAATACATCATGTAGATGGATGATCCACACCACCAATCTGTTGATAAGTAAGTCTTCTCCATCAACAAGAGTGTGAGCACACTCTTCTCTAAGAAGAACTCCAAGGCTTCTCCTTATGCGCTTCAAGATTGCTCCATAGCTGCCCATATGTGCACCATGGCTGCTCCATGTGTGCATCAGCACATCCATCGTCAAAATCAGCTAGACGATAGTGTTGGATAACTCAACAAGTGACTATAGCCCTGTTTATATAGGTTTTAAGTCTCATGCGAAAATTTGCAAAATAAAGCAGATCGTTACCCCATTAAAGCTGGTTCGCTGATTAAAAAAAGCTATCGCTGTTTGTCATTGATCGCCAAAATTAGCTTTATTTGATCGTTGGCCTTTTTAATCGTTGAAAATAGCTTTTGATAAGCTTTTGCTTTATTTTGACCACCTGATTAATGATTTGACTATATTTTTATGACCTATAAGCTGAGAGCTCTTAAATGAGGTAAAAACCCTAAATCAGCAGAAAATTTGGGTTAGGGTTTTCTCCCAAATCCGAGAAAATCGGCAGTTATGATCTTTAATATTTGTTAATCATGTGGTATCCAACAAGCTAACAATCTAAAAACAAATAATTTGAGGTTAGATTCAGCATATATCTATCAAAAATTTTCACTATTCATTTGCAATCAATCTCCTTTCAGCTTCTATAACTAGATTCCAAAGCTTACCCCACTAGGAATTGAGAACCCATGGGACAAAACAATGTACCACTCTTATTGTAAATATATTACTTCCATAGCAATGCATATCATCCTTGGGGAGGCCATTTTTTTGTCACATAGGCAATGCGTTGTGAACCCATTTGCAATGTGGGCTTGTCAGCAGCGCGTTGCGATGGGTTCGTAACGTGTTGCATTGCCACTAAGGTTACAACTTTGGGCATCTAAATCTTCACAACTATTGTAATTCTAATAATATGTAATATGTACACTTGAAAGCCTACTAGTGAATACATTTTTATTCTTTCAAAAGCTATTTCATGTTGCTCGAGACTTCAACCGATAGTTGCACATTTTGCTTCAAAAGTTGCACTTTTTGCTTCAGAAGTTTCACTTTTTTTGCTTCAAAAGTTGCACTTTTTTTTGCTTCAAAAGTTGCACTTTTTGCTACAAAAGTTAAATACATTTCATGCATTTCAAGTATAGAAGCTACAAAGAGACTTCTTGGTTAGCTTGTTTGTGTACAAGCTTGTACTTTCCATGCATGTTCCAATTTTACACTCATTGTGCAAGTGTCATGCTTAAACAAAGTATATTGATGTATGTTACCATTTTATTTGGGAGGTGATTTAGGACGACTTGACCTCGCTAGCAAAGATTAATATGAGTTTGAATCCAATGGACTATCTTGCAAAGTGTCTATCAAAGGCACTCCAACGCCTTTAGCTACTAGGAGGTACTTAAAGGTCTCACCAACACCCTTTCGTGGGACGTTGTAGTGATAAGGGACCTCAACCCTCCCCCACCCCCCTAACCACCCAAAAAAAAAGGGTATTTCACCCTTCATATTTTACCTTTCTAAAAGCTTTATTAAGAAAACTAGGCCCATTTTAGTTTTTTATTATTCATGTAATAATGAGACCTTATATGAGCTTCCAATCCCTCTTTTTGAGCATATGTAAAATTGTGGCCTACACTCCTTGAATCACCCCCGTTGAAGACATCAAGGTATTAGGGCCTCAACATAATCTCTTGTCCCTTCCTTCAATTTACAGAAGCATCTCTCTCTCCCCCTCATTCTCCTCTTCCATTTCTCATGTTTAACTTGCATTCCCCCTCCATTATTCCCACATTTCCCTACCATTTTCTTTGCTTCTTTTCCCTCCATTATTCCAACATTTCATTGGCATTTTCTTTTGCTTCCTACTTGACAATCTCCTCACCATCAATCCTAGCATTTTACAATGCTATATCCTTGCTCATGTGTGCCCTTTGTGCAAGAATCATATTAAGAATATGTGCATAGAATTTTAAAAATATAATCTCTTTGCACTCATAAATTAGGAATAGGAGTAATATGATCTCTTATCCTCACAACAGAGACAAGGGTAGCAAGGTCCCTTAGCCGAGAGGGGAAATATGACCTCATTCTCGTCATAGAGTGGGGAAATACTATGATCTCTATCTTAGAATCAATCTTTCTTATCCTTCAAGAAAAGGATAAGAACGATCGATAAGCTTGGTAGGTAGTCTCCCCAAGAAATATGTCTTCTTACTTGGGAAAGGCCATGGAGTAAAAAATGAAATCAAGCGAAATGGAAAAGGGATACAAGGGACATTGTCCTATGATACATGATTATGCATGGAAGTGGACATTTTCCTCATGTATATTGAAAGAGGATGGAGAAAGAATTCTTCCTATTCTTTGCTTTCTAGGTATGTATTGATTGATATTAAGTACTCAGCCAAAAGGGAACAGAGACCCATCTTTTATTCCCTATGTAGTTTGATGATCAACAATCTCTCTTACTCTTCTTCAAGCGTCTATTCTAGTTTGTGCCATCATGAATATAGGTGTTTTCATAGAGTCTTCATTCGTCCTCCATGCTTCGTGTGACATGGTTAAGAATAAAATTTTTAGGGATAAATTTATGTTTTCTCAAGAACACTTAGCACCATTAGCCTCATTGAACATAATGATGAGTGCAAATCAATCACAATCGATCTAATACATGCATTTGCATGATCAAAAACTTTTTTGTCCAACATAATGTATCAATATATACACAAATAAAATTTAAAAATTGCACGAAGATTGACACCAACAAAAGAAAAAACAAGAAGAAAATGGAAATAAAGCCCAAATCAAAAAGATATGATTGAATATGAATAAATAAATAATGCCTTGAAACTGAATAAGTTAAAACTAATTAAATGTACTTTGTTTTTACTTCCTTAGCTCTTTACACAATGTAAAAGCAATAAAATAGCTATTGCCAAAGAACTACATAAAGACTTTCAAAAATCATAAAGATGAGGCAAAAAATAAAAGGAAAAAAAAAAACAACAACAACAACATTTTAAATCCCTTTTTTCTTTTTTTTTCTTTTTTTTCTTTTTTTTTCCTTTTTTTTTCTTTTTTTTTTTGGGTGTGGGGGGGGGGGGGGGGGGGGGGGGGGGGGGGGGGGGGGGGGGGGGGGGGGGGGGGGGGGGGGGGGGGGGGGGGGGGGGGGGGGGGGGGGGGGGGGGGGGGGGGGGGGGGGGGGGGGGGGGGGGGGGGGGGGGGGGGGGGGGGGGGGGGGGGGGGGGGGGGGGGGGGGGGGGGGGGGGGGGGGGGGGGGGGGGGGGGGGGGGGGGGGGGGGGGGGGGGGGGGGGGGG
>MU261366.1:7500-42500 GCA_020310875.1 Ceratopteris richardii
CAAGACGTTGTGAGCTCTGAGTAAAATTCTAGAATGCATCTCATCCAAAAATAGCAAGTTTTGTTATATGTGTTTTGTACCAAGTAGTCTATTTTGATGATTCAATCAAATATTGATGCTCTAAAGCATTACGGTGGTTTATATGCATCCTTAGCAAGCACAATGTGTCTACTTATCATCCCTAGAGCTAACTTGGCAAGTGTAGAGTGGGGTTTTGCAACACCAGGAACATCCTTGGAGTGTATCCACCATCTCTTCTCATAGTGGTATTAGAGCTAAGTTAAATCAACATGGGAGATGGTTTTCCTTCCACCATTGATAAATTGGATAGAAATAACTACTCAGCTTGGTCTCTGAGGATGGAGGCCTACCTTCAATGGAGAAATCTATTTGGATACATATATGAGGATGAAGTCATGCCAACAATCAGAAGTAAACGACAACCTTCACATGAAGAGCATGAAAGTCTTACAACTTGGCGTTCAAAGGATGCACTAGCCAGGTCCTACATCTTAAAGTCAATCTCTCATTACCTTTCACCTCATGTGAAACGATGCAAGACCTCAACAGAGACCTAGAATACTCTTGCTACCTTCTTCTCTTCAAACACTAGAGCAAGGAAGAATCAATTGGAGTTCACTACCTTGAAGAAAAGTCCCAAGCAAAGTGTGATTGATTATGTCACCAAAATGAAGGAGATTTTTTATCATTTAGGAAGCATTGGAGAGATAATTGAAGAAGATCAAATCATAAGGCAAATTGTCAATGGCATTAAAGCTGATGATAAGTGGGAATCATTCACAACTGCCATGGACCTATACATGGACATGCAAGTGCCTGACCTCAACACTCTGATGGGCCAACTCTTCACACATGAAGCAAAGAAAACAAGAAGGGTGAGTTCTCAAGAGGTAATCAATCTTCTACCTTATACTTTGATAAAGCTAAATCTGAGGATAAGTCAAAGTCTAAGAAGAATGAAGACGAAGGTAGCTCTTTCCAAGCCAATTTCACAAGTAGAGGAAGTTAGGAAGAGGCAGAGGAGGAAAGCAATGCATGGAGAGACCCCCAAACATCTCAACCTTGCAATATCTATGGTTACTCTAATCACACTATTGAAGAATGTTACAGTAACCCAAGGAATTCTAGAGGAAGAGGATTCAAGAGAGGTGGCTATGGATCAAATAGAGGCAGATACAATGGAGGATACAATAACTACTACAATAATAATAACAACCATCAAAATGGATACAGAGGAAGGAAGGATTACAACAACTACACTGAAGCCCAAAGCCAAGAAGACTCACTACTTCTCATGAACCTATCATTGAAGCAGGGTAATGATGATGACTACATTTTCTATATTGATTCAGGGTGCTCAAATCATGTTTCAGAAAATGTAGCTTTGCTCTTTGATTTAGAAGATCCCAAGAATAAACATGAAGTGCAGATAGGTGATGATACAAGACACTAAATGGAGAAATTAGGTAATGTCAAAACATCATATGGTAATATGAATCTTCTAAGCAAGGTATTTGTATGTACCTACAATAACCAAAAACTTCATAAGTGTTGGACAAATTGTGGAGAAAGGATTGCACGTTAGGTTTACAAGACATGGAGCATATGTGGTGTAACAAGTTTCCTAATCTTCAATCACAATTCTACACAGAATAATAAACTTTAGCACAACAAGATATAAAGATGAAAAATAGAGTATACACAGAACAAGAAGAGAGAGAATCTTATTATTTGTGCAGATTTATAAGTAGTTCTGATCTACGTTACAAAATCTATCAAACAGCTTCAATGTAGCCTCATCCACCTGACCACCCCCGGGATGATCTCAATCCCAATCTCAATCACAATCACAATCTCAATCCCAATCTTAATCTCAATTGCAATCTCAAAAGTTGCAAACAATCATGATCAATGTATGACCATCCTCCTTTCCTATCTCTCAGTCTTTGTCTTTTTAGATCTCCACCTTTCCCAGTGCATGACCACTCATGCCTTCCTAGACATGCACTCTTAGAATCTGCATGCTTCAAGATAACGTCTTTTCGCATGTCTCATGCAAGACTTCCACACCACCCATGCATCTACTTTTCATGTCCACCTCAAGAATTGTACCTGCAAAAATAGAGGTGATCCCTGCAACACACTCACACACGTCAATCACCTGAAATAACCCATATACCCATGTGCATTTTCTAAATCCGCGAACATGAATAAAATGAATCAAGGCTTCTTTTTTTTTTAAGTGTTGGAAAATTTCACTTTTCCAAGCCCCATAACTCAAAAAGGGTGAGGAATTAGCTTAAGCTTGTGAATATTCAGCTCTTCAATCTGTACAATAGTGTTAGAGATGCCTCACGTCCAAATCTACTTCCAGATATCACTTTTGGGCCCTACAAAATCAAAAATTCTAGAAAGAAATGAAAAAACATGAAAAATATCTTCATTAGCATATCTGCATGGGACCAAATGAGACACATAGGAACTACAAAAAATTCAATCAAGTAAAGTTTTTCTACTAAGAGTACTCTACCTTTCTCTCATACAACACTTTTTCATATTCCTTCATCTTCATGCTCAAATTTAACACACAAATTTCATACGATAACTTTCTAGAGAGAGAATGTAAAAACTTATTGCTATAAAATTTCATAGACATTATCAGAATATCCTAAACATAAAATTTCATTATTAGCTATACAAATTTTTTTTTGTGGGAAAATCAATATGGTATCTTACAATTCTCCCCCTCTTTTAAGAACTCTGTCCTCAGAGTTGGAAAGAAGAATAATGTTCCATAAACTCATCTAAACCAACCCATGTTGAATCTTCAATAGGATATGCAAACCACTTAATTAAAATTTCCACTATTCACGATTCCTAAGCTATCTAATTCTCCTATCCATTATATCTTCTGGTTCAAGCTCAAAAGTGGCATCTTCCTTCAACTTAGATTTGTCCTGCAAAACATGATCAGCATTAATAACATAGTTTTTAAGTAATCCAACATGGAAAACTGGATGAATTTTCAAAGTGTTAGGCATATCAAGGAAAAATGCAACAGAATCAACTTTCTTTAAGATTTTAAAAGGACCAGCATAACGTGGAGACAATCAAGAATCTTTGCCTAAAACCAGATTTGATTTAGAAGGATTCATGTTCAAGAAAACCAGATCATTTGTTTTAAATTCCAAGGGTCTCTTTTTGAGATCATGATATAATTTCTAATATTTATGTGCATCTTTCATGTTCTTCCTTACCTTATTTAGCTCCAAATCCATGTAAACCTTGCATCCCTATCAGAAATTGTACTTTTAGGTATACCATGTAACCTAAAAATTTATTTTATGAAAATTTTAGCAATATTCAAAGATGTATCAGTTTTCCTCATGGGAAGAAAATGTGCCATCTTTGTAAGATGGTCCACGACAACAAAGATGGTATCATGCCCACTTTTGGTCACAAGTAAGTTTGTTATGAAATCCATAGAGATGGATTTCCATTTTTTATCAGGCACATCTAATGCTTATAACATGCGAGGACTCCTTTTAAATTCACCCTTAACCTGTTGACATTTCAAACATTCTTTTACATACCTCTTAATATCATATTTCATACGTGGCCAGTAATATGAAGCTTTCACTTTTGCATAAGTCCTAGAAAAGCCAGGATGTGCAGAGAAAGGTGCATCATGACAGTCATGCAGAATATTTTCTTTCAAAATAGATTCTGAAGAAATACATAAATGAGAAGTAGAATACAAATCAATATTTTTCAAATGAAATTTTCCTTGAAACATAGAATGTAGATTCGTGTCCAAAAATTTCAAGATTACTACATGAAATAAATCTTCTTTTAACTCTTTTCCAATATCAAAATCAGAGGATAAAATAAAAATTGAATTGCATAAAGGTTTACGACTCAAAGCATCGGCCACTTTGTTTTTTTTTCTTGGTAAGTATTTAATATCAAAATCATATTCACTTGGCAATTCGATCCATCGTTTTTTTCTATTGTTAAGTAAAGGTTGAGTAAATATTTATTTAAGGCTCTAATGATATGTTCTTAATTCGAACTTTACTCCAAGCAATAAGTTTCTCCAATGTTTAAGTGCATGAACAACCGCAAGCATTTCCAAGTCATTTGTTGTATAATTTAATTCATGTTTCCTTAGTTTCCTTGACTCATAAGCCACTACCCTTCCTTCTTGTGAAATTATGCATCCGATTTGACTTCCATTAGCATCACATGCAACAATAAATGGCTTCCCTAACTCAGGTATCTTTAGCACACAATTTTTGATATTTTTTGTTTTCTTCAAATGCATTTTGACACTCATCATCCATGTGAAGTCTCTATTTTTCTTTTCCAATTCTATAAGAATATTTGCAACTCGAGAAAATTCCCTAAAGTGTGCCCTCTCATATTGTGCCAAACCAAGGAAGCTTCTCATATCTCTCACACATTTGAGTGTAGGCCAGTCAATTATGCTTTTAACTTTCTCAGAATCTATGTGAATCCCTTTAGAAACAACTCTCAAGTCACTTTGCCCTTTGCAAAAAAACATTTACTCATCTTACCATATAGTTTATGCTCTCTTAGTTTTTGTAAAGTCTTCTTGAGATGCAATGCATGTTCATCATCATCCTTAGAACACACAAAAATATCATCAAGAAAGAATAATATAAATTCATCGAGATATTCATGAAACACATTATTCATCAAACACATAAATGTTGCAGGAGCATTTTGTCAATCCAAAAGGCAAAACTGTGAACTCTATAATTTGATGATATCCTAATCTTAAGTCAACTTTAGTGAATATTGTGGCACCACTCAATTGACTCAGCAATTCATCTATGTGTGGAAGTGTATACTTGTTCTTAATGGTTTTCTTGTTCAATCCCCTATAGTCGATACAAAGTTTGTATGAGCCATCTTTCTTTTTCTGAAACAAAATAGGTGCTCCCCAAGGTGAAACACTAGGTCTTATCAACCCCTTCTTCAATAGATCATCTAGTTGGAGCTTCAACTCTTTCAATTCATCAATGTTGAACCTATAAGGTGCTCTAGAATAAGGCTCACTTCCTGGATAGAGGTCTATAGCATGGTCAATTTTCCTAGGAGGAGGCATGCACGACATATCATCAGGAAATACATCTGCATACTCATCTAAGAGTTTTCTAACATATTCAAGTATTTCTTCTCCTTTCTTCTTCTCCTGAAGGTCATTCACATAAACCAAATATGTCTCACAACCTTGTCAAGTACCCCTAATCAACTTTATAGCAGAAATAGGAGAAAAACTTGAATTACACTTGCCTAGTAGATGATGTTCCTTCCCTTCTATTTTCAAAGTAGGGATCCCAATTTCACAATCAATCACGACCCTGTTATGAACTAGCCAATACATTCCAATGATTACATTACATTCTCTCGTTTCAACAACATGGAAGGTACCCAAAAACTTACGTTCTCCTAACATAAAATCAAGATTCTCAATCCATCCTCGAGTATAGTGTATCCTACCATTGGCCATCCGTACAGGTCTTTTGGTTTGCATCTCAATATGCAATCCTAAAGCCTCTACCAACTTAAGTAAAAGGAAACAATTTGTACTACCCTAATCAATCAAGAAACTAACCTTACATGAGGATATGTCCCCTATAATCCTAATTACCGATGCCCTTGAACGAGAAGAATTTGTCATGCATTGAAGTCTAGGGTTAGAATACTTACCTTGATCATCCACTTCCTCAATTGTTATGTTTTCTTCTTGTAGATGAGCTATCTTTGCCTACATAGAACGGTTGATGGCCTTGTTTGGACATTCAGAAGTGCGATGTCCTTGTTCTCCACATCAAAAGCAAAGTCCCAATCTTTTATCGCGCTCCAAGAAATCAAAATCACAGTGCCAGTGCACAAGTTGAAATAGGTCTTGGGGGTTGATGTCCTGTTGAGATAAACCTTGATTTGGATGCCTTTTTCATAGTAAACTTCTCAATCTTCTCAAAGTTTTCTGCTTTTGCAACCGCATCAAGAAAATCTACACATCTGGACCCCTTTACTTAATAGTGAAGCTCTTCTCGCAAACCCTCAATAAATTTGCTCTTCAGGGCATCTCCAGAAACTTCTAGTGCATTCTTATATAAACACAAAAATTTCTCCTTATATTCTTCAATAGACAAGTTATGTCTATCATCCTCATGTTACTTGAAGGAGTAGAATTCCATTTTCTTTTCCATTTGATAATGTGGAGAACAATAATTGCTTGCTCTCGAAACTCTAGAGGATTGGACCTTCCCATGTTCTTGTCTGCATGTATGATTTCCACCACAGTTTCACGACTCTTCGCAGATGTAGAATTGCCACCTTTGCTTTTGATTCCTCACTAAACACATGCAGGTCAAAGAAATCTTCAAGTTCCTCAATCCATGCTTGAAGATCCTCTCCAATTTTCTTCTCATCAAATTCATTTAATTTTGCTCTTTTAAACACTTGCTTAAGTGCAGATTCACCTGCATCATCATCGTCTTCACGTTCACATTGTTGTCTAGCTCTACATGCATTCGATGTGCCCGCACCATTACCACCTTCACCATTAAGGTCCATGAAAGCATTTTCATTACCCTTTTTTTGTTTGTTGTATCTTTCTTTATGTAACTTTGCATTCAGTCTATGGATAAGCTCCTCTTGTTCTTCTATCTTCTTCTTCAAAGCCTGCATCTTGTCCCGCTGTGGAGGTGATCGCAATCCGGGTGGATCGGGTCCGGTCGTGGCACACACAGGGTGTATGAAGCTAATGAATGTTGGAAGGTTTAAAGATGTGAAGGTGAAATTAATGTTGAGTATGGAGAAGAGAGAGATGTTGAAATGATTATGGGAATAGGAATGTAGGAGTGCAAGTTAGATTTATGAACATGAATGATAAGAATGAAAGAGAACCATACATACGAATGAAATTTGGAAGGAAGAATGGTCCATTGAAGGAGCTTCTTAAACACTTCCTAATTCCAATCCATATGCATAGTCTTCTTTGGATGATATGTATGCATGACGAGAATAGATGGAACCCTTACACATAAACCAGTTTCGAAAGGAAGAATGGTCCAATATTGGAGCTTCTTATACACTTTCAAAAACTAATCAATATGTATGGGTATGTATGGATTATATGCATGCAAGTGAATTATGATGATGGATTTTACTCACAAGCTCAAAGAAACATCCTCACTGGTTCAACGCAATACTGCGGAGCCTTCTCACACATAGAAGAAATAGAAGACATGTAAAAATACTTAAGAGACTGAGAGAGGTGACAAGAGACAAGTGACAAGTGACATGAATTAAAAGAATTTGAATTAAGTTACATGTAAAAGATCGTCGTGTACGTCATGCTAAGCAGTCTACTGATCAAAGGTGGTTCCGACCCTCAAACCATGACAGTTCAACCGAATGTCACACGTAAGAAGGTGAGTTCCACTCCAGTGACCCTATGTCTGTCTAGGCTCGTAACGTCTAACTAAAGAAGTCTAAGACTCATTAAAATCAGCTCTAACTCACTCACACGCTGTGGTCGCGTTATGGAATTTATGCTAGCAAACTAAATCCAAAATAACACTTAGAAGCCCATTCAAGGTAAGTTTAAATTGATTAAACCATGTATATATGTTGGATATGTAGATGGATTGTGCCAGGAAAAAGAAATCATCCAATTAAATTGATCCTCGTCAAGTGGCAATTGACAGAGGACATGATAGCAATACTATGATATCCAAGGAAATTTACTCTTGATTCTAGTTTTCATTGGCACACAAACGACACTGCTTATATATGATTGTGATAGGTCATGTGTTTCTGTGTTTCCTACTCATGCAATAGATATGAATGTGAATGTGAATGCTTCGTTCTTCCATTAAAAAGGGAAAAAGAAGATTATTCCAGATGGGCCTTCTCCTCATTTACCTGCGCATGTTATTCATGTCAATCATGTTTATAGCTCATGTTGCATGTGAGGGAACACCAGCCTGCAATACGAGATTTTCTTTCCAAATCAAGGGAAGACGGCTGTAACGTGGCACAATTCTGTTGAGAGGACGGATATGATCGGGGGGGAAATAAGGAAAAAGGGTACGCGCGCAAGCTGGAGGTTCTTAACTCATCAGAGGCAGAAAGACAAGATTTTTGGCAGTACTACGAACTAGAAAAAGGAAGCTTCTGGCCGGGAGAGAAAGGGTTGATCGGAGATACTATCGCTGTCTGGATTTTCTTTCGGAAAGAAGGAATGGAACGTGGAGCAGAAGAGGGTGGTCTGAGTGTGTCGATGGCAGGCAGCTCAGTCCAGGTGGCGTACGGCAGCATGTCTCAGAAATCCTAGAGAATGAGGACCACGATATCTTGAAGAAAAGCAGTAACTTCTTTCAATGGCGGTAGAGATGGAGGAGTAGGGAGGCCAGGCGTCATCTGTATTGAGGCAGTAGCTCAAGCTGTCAAACCCAATTAAAGGCTTCTGCTTATACACAGGTCAAAAAGGGAGCTTGATCTTCAGAATAACAGGTAAGAAGAAAGTCCTGACTCCTCAGATGTATTATTATGCATGCATGTGTCACAGATGCGTTTAATTCATATAACGCGAGGCTTAACGCCTGTTTCTTAGGTTGTTAAGGAAAAATTTTAAATGAACTGGAGATTTAAAGTATTATTCGTTCGCATATCACTTGGACAAAGTTCATGATCAAAAATACTTTTAAGTTTTCTACCATTTCGCTATGGCATTCGACCTATATTAAACCGAAAGTGAGACCTTTGCCTTTTCTCACTTGAAAATAGAATGAGCTCGTGTGTGAATCTTCTTGTCTGAGTTTCTTTCTGATAATATAACTCAGGTTATGGAAAAAAATATGCTTACAATTTTCTATGATGGGACAACTTCAGGTTTGATGCACGCATAACTAACACTCTGATCATCGCCAGGTTCTGCAGTTGCGTTGTAATGAATTCTAATCTTGTGTCATGAGAATAATAATTTGTCAGCGACCTGATTCATGGTTATAAACATCTGATTCCGAATTTGGTTTGAAGTAGACTAAAACAGGTACGCATACGGCTAGAATTGAGCATGGATATGTGTGCATATCCATAACTTGTCACACCAAAGTAGAGCTATGTGAAAGATGAAAGGAAGATTTTCACTGAGCTTTGTTGTTCATCTGAGTAATTGAGCTGCTGAATCGTATGGTTTATTCTGTGAAAGTTTTACCCAATTGTTTGTTTAAACTCGTAGAAAATGAAAAGCTTCAAGATATGCTGAAATTGAAATTCTGACGAATTGAGAGTGTGAATGGGTTTTCCTTTGACACGAACGCACCCTGAAGCCTCTCGGAGTGTTTTGAGCAAGGAATCAACATTCCACTTCATGATTTTTAGGAAAACAGAGTTACCCATTGAAAGAATGATATGTCTTGGAACATTTATTTTATCCATTAAATTTCTACCGAAGTCTGAGGCTGACCATTCGGTTTCTACCTCTGTGTTCTGCCTAAAGATGATAAAGTTTTGATTCAATCTCTCAACAATTTTCATGATCCCATGGAGGACGACGCGAGAATTGGCAATATTCAAATATGCAACTGTTAACCATGTGCGCACATTTCCGATCATCACTGAATTGTTGTGCAACCATGGTGTAAATGCAAACGACACACTGCATCTACATACAGCTCAATGCTTCATTAAAGCTCTGCTTTGCTTCTCCGTTTAAGATTATCGTAGTTCATTAATAGCGTCAGAAAATTGTGTCGATATCAATAAATACAGAACGTTGTCATGTATAAAGTTCTGTTAACGTGTTTAATTTGGCATCCATAGGTATAAGAATTATGCTTACAATCATATAAGATGTTTTTTTTATATATGGAAATCTATTGATCTCTGTCAATATACAAATGGTTCCGTATAATCACTTTGCTAGAATAGTTGCATATGTATAAGCATGACTCCCACGTCATATACTGGATGTAAATATTTATGACCGTTTTAAATCAAATTAGAATTGCACAAACTGTGGAATTCATATATGACGTTGTTAACATACTCCCCTGAACCAAAGGATATGCTACTACTTACACTTAATCGGTTGCAGAAGTATAAAAACTGAAGTATCTATAATCAAATAAATGATGCTTAGGCTATAAGGATACTTTCCCTTATCTGCAACGGAAGCTTTTGTGTGTAGTCAAATTGCTGTTCCAATTTACATACATACTTGTTTGTGAGCTTTAAAAGGTTTCCTTTTGCAAATATATCTGAAGGTTGATCATTCAAAAGACATAGGTCACCAACTGGTTGTAATTGATAAAATTGAATGATTGATTTTTTATCGAAATGACTAATCAATTGCCTTGAGTTTTTGTTTCCACTGAACCTGAGTTTGCTCTAAGCACCCGGTGTGCGCCGTATTTTTGGCGGTCGCCTTGATCCTCTGACCATCGCTTTCGCGCCGACATTACAAGAGAAATACCTCTCTCATACTTAACTGTAAATGGCTTATTAAGTGAGGTATAAATTTCTTTAAAGGAACTTTGTTTACACTTTGAGTAATTTTATCCTACTTTCCCCTCCTTTTGTCCAACTCGATGACATACCTGGTGAACCCGACGTGAAAGGAGGAGAGTGTAGAGATTCTGATCCTAGTTTAAAGGGTGGTGCAGTTGAGTGAGCTCATTGTGCTTGACCATTTATGGGCGACGCAACGATGGATGTCATAACCCAACTTCTGCGCTTTCAGCAGGACGAGAAAAGACGAAGTGCCATTCAGGCATTTCATGAGCGAGTAGTTAGAAGAAGTGGATATTTCAGTGGTAAAAATGTTACTCGTTTTTGCAAGGAATATGAATTGGAGGCACGATACCTTGGTACGGGTCTAACACCATTAGGTGATCAAGAATTAATTGACAATTTTGTTTACGTTTCAGAATTACATTTGCGTGACCGACTAGTTGTGGATGCACCTCGACTAGTTATAGAAGGGCAAATAAGATGGTCACAATACAAGATGATACTCACAAGGATGTTTGCACTGGATGACGAAGATAAGGTGACTAGATCCACATTTCTAAAGTGGATACATAAACCAAAAGATCAATCTGTTCTAGATATAAAAAGAGAGTTTGATCAACAATTTGCAGATTTATCTGATTATGATAGGAGGGCTATGGATCAAGAAAAGGTATCCTTGTTTCTTCGGGCTATAGATTCAAAAGCCCGAGAAGAAATTTTTCCACAATTACAACAGATAGGAACTGAGTCTGGTCTTACCGAAGACTGGGGTAATGTAGATGAAGCTGTTAGGGGATATGTAGAAAAGCAAAGAACTTTGTCTAAGTTCATGCAAAGCTGGCATGATGATTTGCAAGAAGAACAAGCTCAGGCTGTTCAGCAACCTGTACAGAACCCTCAGGTAAACCTACCAATACCAAAGGATGTTGTGCCCACTAATACAATGGAAGATATGTTCAAAAAGTTTAGTGACCTTACGATTCAAAGTATGAAGCAGATGATTGAAACTCAATCTTTACAAGCACCGGCACCTAAAAATCCAAAAGCTCCAGAAATTAAAAGATGTATTTGGTGTGACTCTTTAGAGCATAACAGATACTCATGTGAGAGCTTCAAAGAAGCATTAGCAAAGAACTTGGTATTCGTTAAGGAAAAGATGATATATGATTCTAAGACTGGAGAAAAGGTAAACATTAATTTTGGTCGGGGAGGAATGAGAATATTCTTCCCTGGCACATGTGAAAACGTTGCTTCAACATCGCATACGTATGCATGTCAGGTAGTTGACGAAAATAATGATTTAGAACCGTGGTCTAAAGTAATAAAGTCCTTAGACCGTGGGAAGATGCATCATGAAATTTTAAAGACAGCTAGTAATGAAATCCGAGGGGTAAGTGGATGGGATGATCCAGTAGACACTCTTTCGGTTGTTACATACCTATGCTCTTCGGTAGAGCATGAAGCAGTAGTGGAGGAGAAACGAAGAAGAACCAATGAGGGTGAAGAGGAGAAAAGAAGGACTAGGCGTCAAGTAGAAGCTTCACATGAACAACCTCAAATACCAAACCAAAGCCATCCAACACAAACAAACCAAATAGATCCACCATCACAACCAACAATAATCCAACCAAATAAAATTCCGACTCAAGATCAAATTCCTACTTCTGCTGAGATGCCAGTCTCTACCCACAATAATATTCCTCCTCAAGATCAAGAAATGCAACCTGTGAAAAAAGGACAAGGAAAAGTGAGAAATCCCTCATATATGCTAAAATCGCATATAGAGCAAGCCACAAATCTTAAACAAGTTCTTGAAAAAAGAGTGCTCGATAGTGTAATCGAATTTACACTCGGTGAGTTACTGGGAATAGCAAAAAGAGAATTTTTAGAAGTAATAATTGACCTCTTAAGAAGGAAACGACAACCAATAGCTGACATGCAAGAGATTGAAAGAATGGATGAAGAGACTCCCGATCATACTGTGCAAGCGCAAGTTCAAGAGCTAAAAAATATACTTGAACCAATTGAGACTAATGTTCAACCGTGCGTGCATGAGGAAATATCCTTGGAAAAGAATTCTTCCGACATAACCCCTTCGAGTTATTACACTAAAGATCATTGGGCCCGAGCCACAACTGAGACGTTGGTAAGATTAGAGAAAATTAGCACTCCAGTTGTCGCTCTTATTGATCATGGGTCTGAAGTTAACTTGATGTCCAAAGATCTCTATATGAAGGGGAAATGGCCAATAGACATGCAGCCTGGTTGGAGAATTAAGGCTGCGAACTCAATGTCAGGTGAGTTGTTTGGTGCATGCCCGCAGGTCCTAGTTACAATTGGAGATGTCAGTGATTATCAAAATTTTTTCGTACAAGATCATTCTAGTTACTCATTGATTCTAGGGCAGCCATATATTACTGCCTTAAGAATGGAAACAAGAGTCTTAGAAGATGGATCGGCTTACGCGCGAATCCGTAGTAAGGATGGGAAAAAGGCAGTTCAATTCATGACGGTATGTGTGGATCACATCAGGAATAGAACTTCTCTTCGGACAAGGCCTATTCCTGAAGAATACGAGGATCAAAGTTTTTAAAGGAAGCTTTCATAAGTCGGGACTATGAAGGCTTGAAAGGTGAAAAGATCCCGAATGTAAATATGTTTATATCAAGTTTTATAGCACTTTCTTCGACAAATTCATTTCAGTTTCGTGTTTTTTCTGAGTTAAAAAAGTGGGAAAAACAATACATAGTGGATCTTCAAAGAAATTTTCATGGATGTAGAGTGCTTAACTTCGACGAGGAAATCTCTGGAGTCTTTGATGAGATATCCTTTGCAGACACATTGTTTGATCTGCAAGAGTTAATTCATGGAAAAAGGAGTGATTATGTGATTCAAACGCACTCTATTTCCATGTATAAGGAAATAGCAAAGTTTGAGCAAGATGAAATAGGTAAAGAAGTCTTTGTTGAAACAAAATACAAAACAATTGATAAAAAGATAAAGCCAGTCGCAGTTCCACTTCCTGAAGATAGTAATAAACTTATGGATGATGTAAAATCTCAGCCACCTCTCAGAGATAAGAGAAAAATAGGCCATGAATTTACTAAAGAAACTCTCGAGCAAATTCAATTAGGGAAAGATGGTTTCCTCAGCGAAAAAGAGAAGGATGTATTCTCTCGGATGTTATTTAAGCATGGAAAAGCTTTTTCTTTCAATGACCAAGAAATTGGATGTGTAGATCCATCTGTGGTGACACCTATGATAATTTTCACAATTCCACATGTACCTTGGAATCTCAGACCGATTCCAGTACCAAAAGCTCATATTTCAAAGTTAATTGATCTGTTGAATGACAAAATTAGAATGGGGATTCTTGAGCCATCAAGTGCTCCTTATTCTAACCGTTGGTTTACTGTACCAAAAAAGAATGGGTCATTAAGATTTATCCAAGATCTACAGCCGGTGAATAAAGTGACAATTAGAAATATGGGAACTGGGCCTATTGTAGACGAATATGCAGAAGCTTTTGCAGGAAGATCTATTTATTCAATGGGAGATTTGCACTCTGGATATGATCAATTCCAGCTAGCTCTCGAAAGCCGTGATTTGACGACTATGAGGACGCCACTTGGGCTTGTGCGCATGTGCACTTTGCCGCAAGGTGCCACGAACTGAGTGGCACATATGATGAATGGTATGCATAAAGTTCTTAGGGATTTTATTCCACATCTGACTATGCCATTCATTGATGATGTTCCTATTAAAGGCTGTGAAGAAAGAGATAGAGACGAGACTCTTGATGAGGATGGATGTAGGAATTTTGTTAAAAGGCACATAACTGATTGTGAATCCATTCTTAGTCGGCTGGAAGAGGTTCATTTGACATTGTCTGCTAAAAAATCAGTATTTGGAGTGCAAGAGGTTTTAATTGTAGGAAGTTTATGTGGACCTAAAGGAAGGAAGCCATGTCCAAAGAAAGTAGATGCCATCCAACACATGAAAGAGGTCTGCTCCTCGATCACTGAAGTGAGGAGATTTCTTGGGGCATGTGTTTTCTATGTTGTATGGATTCCCCATTTTGCCCATATTGCTGACCCACTTTATCAATTGCTTAGGAAAGGGCAAAGATTTCAATGGAAAGATATCCATACTCAAGCTGTAAGAAAATTAAAGAAAGCACTTGCAGAAGCTCCATTGCTCAGAAAGGCTGATTATACTGATAATAAAGAAATTTATATCACCATAGATACAAGTCCGACAGGTATAGGTTGGGCGATTGGCCAAGAGGATGATGAAGGAAAAAGATATGCAATTCGTTTCGGAGCTAAAGTTCTAAATGTTCGCCAGAGAGGTTACCCTCAAATTAAGCGAGAGCTTTGGGGAATAGTGACTGCGCTAAAAAATGATAAAGAATATCTGATTGGGGCAAATGTGGTAGTAGAAACAGATTGTTTACCATTGTTGGGAATGATTGTGAATTGTTCCACTGCAGATATTGCCATGTTAAGATGGATAGCATATATTAAGTCGCTAAACCCTGAGTTTGTTCATATAGCTGGAAGGAATAATGTGGTGGCTGACATGCTATCACGAGCTATATATGAAAATGAAGATTCGATGACTTCTAATGATGAAGAGATAGGTCTGGACTTTTATGCTTCACATGTACATAATCTAAGCCTAAATGAAGTATCTACTGGACTAAATAGAAAAGAGCCTAAGCGTCAAAATGAAAGGCTTGGAATTTGTACTGAGTCTTCAAAGGAAGTTCAATATAGCTTAGGAAGAGGGAAAGATAACAGATGGATAGAAGAAGAACCTTACAAGATTCGAATAGGAATAACAGAGAGATTCAATGAAGACGAATATGAAAACGAGTGGAAGGAGATCGGGAGATATTTAAGTATGAAGTGTCCTGATTTTAGTTGGAGCAAAGAGAAATTTTGTACCATTCGAAGAAAGTCAAGCAATTATTTCCTGAAAGATGGATTACTCTGGAAGCGAAGGATTGGAATGGGAAAGATGCCCCAGCGAGTTGTAGGTTGTGAAGAATCAAGAGGAAAGATTATGCGTGAAATGCACAGCTCACTATGGGCCGGTCATAAAGGCTTTCAAGGAACTTATGAAAAGATAAGGGAAAGATACTGGTGGCCTGGGATGTATGTGGATACCCAAAACTACGTAGCCACTTGTAAACCTTGCCAGATGTACTCCAATGTTAGACACAGAGATGAATTACATCCAACATATCCTCTTAATATTCACTATAAGTGGGTTGTTGATTTAGTTACAATGCCATTAGGGGTGCATCAGATGAGGTATATTGTATTAGCAAGGGAAGACCTAACAAATCATGTTGAAGGAAGAGCTCTAAGGACGAAAACTACAAGCAATGTATGCAAGTTTCTACTAGAAGACGTGTTTAGTAGATTTGGTTATGTGGAGAAAATAGTTGCCGATAGAGGTGAGCTTGATGCTCAGGAAGCTGAAGACTTCTTTAAAAAATATGGAATTCGATTATCTCTCACCACCGCTTACAATCCTGAAGCTAATGGAAAAATTGAACGTGGTCATCCACCAATTATTAAAGCTTTGGCTAAGGCTTGTGAGGGGAAAATAAAGAATTGGCCAAATTACCTTCCATTTGCCCTTTGGGCAGATAGGATGACATATACTAGAACTACCGGATATATGCCAGCGGAATTGATGTATTGTCAGAAACCTATTTTGCCGACGGAGTCACATGCTTTAGCATGGACTTCCTTGCCTTGGGAAGATGAGGTGTCAAGAGAAGATCTTCTAGCAGTGCGGATTCTTCAACTAGAAAGAGGGAAAAATCTGGTAGAAGAAGCTGCATTTAAACTTAGAGCTTCTAGAGAGAAAAATAAAATTGCATTTGATAAGTCCCACAGATTAAGGCCAAAGAGGTTGAAGGAAGGAGACTGGGTACTTGTTTATGATAGCTCATTGAATACTCAATATGAGGCTCGAAGAAAACTGGTTAAGAGATGGTTTGGTCCCTATGTGGTATGTAAAGTTTTTGATAATGGAACATACTCACTTAGAGAATTAGATGGGACTAAGTTAAAGGAATTAATTGCTGGAAAGAGAGTTAAGCTCTTTAAAAGAAGAGAGAATGAAAATTACGAGACGGTAATAAATGAAGACGAAGAAGAGGAAAGTGAAGAGGAAGGATGTGAAGATGATAAAGATGAGGATATCAATAAGGAAAATGATTAAAATAAATTACATCGTAAGATGATGTATATATACATATAAAAACATATATATATATATGTATGTATATAATAAAACTATATAGACAATTAACAAGATATGAATCCGTCTATATGTAATAAATAAGTAAAGCAACAATTAAATTAAATGTATGTGCTTTACTTAGTCATAAACTTCTATTAATACTAATTTTTGTTTCTTACAGGGTACTGACGGAGATTTGTGATCAGACCATTAATAGGAAGTTTTTTTTAGGTTTGATTGGACTGTTTGACTATCTTAGGATCTGGAATGGACAGTGAAGATTCCAATGATACATCCATTCCTGAGGGTAGCATTCCTGAAAGATTTAGAGAGACGTCAGGGAGTGTGCCTGAAAGGAGAACCTTAGATAGTTCTTTTATATCAACTTACTTGCTCCCTACACCTGAAAATGAAGAAAGAATTCCTATAGAAGAGTTTATTAAAGATCGTATCACTAGGGAGACCTTGATTCCATCATCAAATGAAAGAAGTATACTCAGGTATCGAAGGGCACGAACATATGGAGAAGATGATACTTCGGATAACCGTGAGTCATATATGGAAGTAGACCCAACAGCACTTCTTGTATATAGCCGAGACTTAGCAGAATATGCAGAACTCTTACAACAGCTTGCCTTGTTCCGTAGGGAACGTGAAGGGGGTGAGACGTCTTAAAGATAGATTAAAATGTTGTATTAAAGATATGTGTAAATAATGTCTATTTTGAATCAAGTTAGGTTCTTTTTTATGAAGAATAAAGTCAGGAAAGATCCTCGGAGATCGGCAAGAAAATAAATACCAATGTATATAAATAAAGCCAGGTAATACTTTCCTTCTTTTGAATAATTGTTTTTTTTATATAGATTCGTGTGAAATAAGCCTCTGATTTTTGCAGGATGACCAAGTTCAAGTTTTTTTTTTAGAAAGAATGATTAAAGGCGACAAGCTCGAGCGGCTTCTGATTGTATACTGGTGAGATGTTATTGTTTGAGTTTCTTTTCCTCTCATGTATGTATGTGTATATATGTATATATATATATATCTATATGAAAAGACTACATGGGTTGGGCATATGATATGTAAATAAATGCATAATTAAGGAAAATTAAGTAGAACAAAAATCTTGTGCCACTAATTAGATTACATGTAATGTATAAGGGCCAGGATTATATGAGTAAGGTTAGAGGATGGACTAGAACTTTCGAGAGCAAGACCTAGGAAGGTGAAGGGAAGACCTAGAATGAGTATCTGTATATAGTAGTGTTTACAAACACTTGATGAATGAGACACTTCGACTTCTACTCTTGATCTCTCATCTGACCTGATCTTCAGACAAATTATATCTTGAGAAAGAAATTCTTACCAGCCAGCTTTCTATATGTATGTGTATGTGTTGTTGGGTGCTGCGATGAGCTAGTAGGCGGGTGGAACTACCCTGGTCGGGTGATCAGGGCCACGAGCTGACGCTAGTTGTGTCGTATGGCCTGACCTATATGTTGTTACGCGCTCATACGGGTTGATAGGCGGGTGGAGTCACTCTGACCGGGTGGTCAGAGCCACGAGCTGACGTTGATTTCGTATGAGGCTGACATTGTGCATCGTGCGCTATGTCGGGTCGGTAGATGGGTGGGCTAAACCTGGCCGGGTGGTCAGGTCCACGAATCGCATCCGATTTCGACATAGGCCGAAAAGTGTGGAAAAATAAATAAATAAAAATAAAAAGCAAAGATATAAAGGTTGAGCTGGATGAAGAATTAAAATAAAGAAAAACAGAATAAAAATATGAGAAAAATAAGAAAAGGGTCTGAAGGGGTTTCAGGTGATAGAAGATCAAGAGGGAAGCCAGAAGCGATTTTCATAAATCGAGTTAGTGAAGACTGGTATATGCAAATGCTTCGGATAGGCTACTAGATCTGACCGGGTCGAGTTAACGAGAGAGCTAAGAAGTTTTCGATTTACTCGTATGATTTCTAGTCTAAGTACATTAGTGTAATCTGATATGTTGTACGAGGTGTTTTTGTCTACCTTCTTTCTTGATTTATGCCAAGTTTAATACGTATTCAGATTTCATGCATTCAGTTGAAATTCCTTTAAGTAATGTTTATTTGCCATGACCACTTGATCCTTGCTTGTGTATGATGTTATGTATGCAGGTTGGTGCATCCGGAGGATGCACAGGTTCAGAGGGGGTGGATGTGGTCGCGTTATGGAATTTATGCTAGCAAACTAAATCCAAAATAACACTTAGAAGCCCATTCAAGGTAAGTTTAAATTGATTAAACCATGTATATATGTTGGATATGTAGATGGATTGTGCTAGGAAAAAGAAATCATCCAATTAAATTGATCCTCGTCAAGTGGCAATTGACAGAGGACATGATAGCAATACTATGATATCCAAGGAAATTTACTCTTGATTCTAGTTTTCATTGGCACACAAACGACACTGCTTATATATGATTGTGATAGGTCATGTGTTTCTGTGTTTCCTACTCATGCAATAGATATGAATGTGAATGTGAATGCTTCGTTCTTCCATTAAAAAGGGAAAAAGAAGATTATTCCAGATGGGCCTTCTCCTCATTTACCTGCGCATGTTATTCATGTCAATCATGTTTATAGCTCATGTTGCATGTGAGGGAACACCAGCCTGCAATACGAGATTTTCTTTCCAAATCAAGGGAAGACGGCTGTAACGTGGCACAATTCTGTTGAGAGGACGGATATGATCAGGGGGGAAACAAGGAAAAAGGGTACGCGCGCAAGCTGGAGGTTCTTAACTCATCAGAGGCAGAAAGACAAGATTTTTGGCAGTACTACGAACTAGAAAAAGGAAGCTTCTGGCCGGGAGAGAAAGGGTTGATCGGAGATACTATCGCTGTCTGGATTTTCTTTCGGAAAGAAGGAATGGAACGTGGAGCAGAAGAGGGTGGTCTGAGTGTGTCGATGGCAGGCAGCTCAGTCCAGGTGGCGTACGGCAGCATGTCTCAGAAATCCTAGAGAATGAGGACCACGATATCTTGAAGAAAAGCAGTAACTTCTTTCAATGGCGGTAGAGATGGAGGAGTAGGGAGGCCAGGCGTCATCTGTATTGAGGCAGTAGCTCAAGCTGTCAAACCCAATTAAAGGCTTCTGCTTATACACAGGTCAAAAAGGGAGCTTGATCTTCAGAATAACGGGTAAGAAGAAAGTCCTGACTCCTCAGATGTATTATTATGCATGCATGTGTCACAGATGCGTTTAATTCATATAACGCGAGGCTTAACGCCTGTTTCTTAGGTTGTTAAGGAAAAATTTTAAATGAACTGGAGATTTAAAGTATTATTCGTTCGCATATCACTTGGACAAAGTTCATGATCAAAAATACTTTTAAGTTTTCTACCATTTCGCTATGGCATTCGACCTATATTAAACCGAAAGTGAGACCTTTGCCTTTTCTCACTTGAAAATAGAATGAGCTCGTGTGTGAATCTTCTTGTCTGAGTTTCTTTCTGATAATATAACTCAGGTTATGGAAAAAAATATGCTTACAATTTTCTATGATGGGACAACTTCAGGTTTGATGCACGCATAACTAACACTCTGATCATCGCCAGGTTCTGCAGTTGTGTTGTAATGAATTCTAATCTTGTGTCATGAGAATAATAATTTGTCAGCGACCTGATTCATGGTTATAAACATCTGATTCCGAATTTGGTTTGAAGTAGACTAAAACAGGTACGCATACGGCTAGAATTGAGCATGGATATGTGTGCATATCCATAACTTGTCACACCAAAGTAGAGCTATGTGAAAGATGAAAGGAAGATTTTCACTGAGCTTTGTTGTTCATCTGAGTAATTGAGCTGCTGAATCGTATGGTTTATTCTGTGAAAGTTTTACCCAATTGTTTGTTTAAACTCGTAGAAAATGAAAAGCTTCAAGATATGCTGAAATTGAAATTCTGACGAATTGAGAGTGTGAACGGGTTTTCCTTTGACACGAACGCACCCTGAAGCCTCTCGGAGTGTTTTGAGCAAGGAATCAACATTCCACTTCATGATTTTTAGGAAAACAGAGTTACCCATTGAAAGAATGATATGTCTTGGAACATTTATTTTATCCATTAAATTTCTACCGAAGTCTGAGGCTGACCATTCGGTTTCTACCTCTGTGTTCTGCCTAAAGATGATAAAGTTTTGATTCAATCTCTCAACAATTTTCATGATCCCATGGAGGACGACGCGAGAATTGGCAATATTCAAATATGCAACTGTTAACCATGTGCGCACATTTCCGATCATCACTGAATTGTTGTGCAACCATGGTGTAAATGCAAACGACACACTGCATCTACATACAGCTCAATGCTTCATTAAAGCTCTGCTTTGCTTCTCCGTTTAAGATTATCGTAGTTCATTAATAGCGTCAGAAAATTGTGTCGATATCAATAAATACAGAACGTTGTCATGTATAAAGTTCTGTTAACGTGTTTAATTTGGCATCCATAGGTATAAGAATTATGCTTACAATCATATAAGATGTTTTTTTTATATATGGAAATCTATTGATCTCTGTCAATATACAAATGGTTCCGTATAATCACTTTGCTAGAATAGTTGCATATGTATAAGCATGACTCCCACGTCATATACTGGATGTAAATATTTATGACCGTTTTAAATCAAATTAGAATTGCACAAACTGTGGAATTCATATATGACGTTGTTAACATACTCCCCTGAACCAAAGGATATGCTACTACTTACACTTAATCGGTTGCAGAAGTATAAAAACTGAAGTATCTATAATCAAATAAATGATGCTTAGGCTATAAGGATACTTTCCCTTATCTGCAACGGAAGCTTTTGTGTGTAGTCAAATTGCTGTTCCAATTTACATACATACTTGTTTGTGAGCTTTAAAAGGTTTCCTTTTGCAAATATATCTGAAGGTTGATCATTCAAAAGACATAGGTCACCAACTGGTTGTAATTGATAAAATTGAATGATTGATTTTTTATCGAAATGACTAATCAATTGCCTTGAGTTTTTGTTTCCACTGAACCTGAGTTTGCTCTAAGCACCCGGTGTGCGCCGTATTTTTGGTGGTCGCCTTGATCCTCTGACCATCGCTTTCGCGCCGACATTACAAGAGAAATACCTCTCTCATACTTAACTGTAAATGGCTTATTAAGTGAGGTATAAATTTCTTTAAAGGAACTTTGTTTACACTTTGAGTAATTTTATCCTACTTTCCCCTCCTTTTGTCCAACTCGACGACAACGCTCCACCGAGGGTGAGTCAAGATAGAGATGCTGGTTTCAAGAGCCTATCCTAAATTGGAGTTCTAACTTAAATTTGAAACTAGGTTCTATACTCATACTAGCTCACCTTGGATCCTCACTCGCTCAACCGAGGGTGATCGTCTCAAGGAAACCGTAAGCTAGCATGAGCCCTATGGATGCCTAACAATGATGCTCTAGGAGTTTGGAGGGGGGTTTATATAGTTTTTGAATGAATTTGGGCCCTTGGATCTAGAGAAATCAACTCTCAACTCTAGGATCACTACTTTTGATTACAACCATTTGATTAATCAAATCAATGGCTTGGAATTGTTCTTTCTATCAAATCTAGTGTAAAGGAGTGAAATTTAGGCGCCCTCATTCTCCACCATTGGATCTGGGGATGATCTGGACCGTCGGATCAGTGCTGACATCAATTCGGATAAGATAAGCCACTATTTTTGGAGAAATGCTGCATTATTGATCTTTGATTGTAAAAAAGGTCTTCTTTTATGGAAAAAATTCATGGATCCTCCTTCCTTTATGCTTTAGTGCATCTCTACCCTTGAATATGAGCTCATCTTGACCGTACAACATGGTTCAATCATATTTTGACATGTGGCAGACATTCAAGCCTTCAATTTTCTTATTCTAGAAAACTGCGGTGACCTTGAAAACTGGACTTTGTGCTCTTTGACCCTCCAAAAAGTCTTTGATGAAGATGAAACATTGTAGGACTATGTTTCCAAAGATCTCCTTCAGGAATATGCAGAAAAAACTCCCATCTGAATCTAACTTGTATAAGTTTGACTACATTTGGAAGCTTGCAAGGTGGCATTAAGGTGTCTAGGAAGCTCGGATAGCCTTGAAACTTTATACAAATATGTAGCCACATATGGTCTTTATACATGCCAAACCATATGGCTAACATAAATTTCTATACAAGAATTTGTAGGGTCAAACTAGAAAAAATACATTTTTACAAAATGAACATAGCATATCAATGTGCTACCAAATCCATTTTCTACTGAAATTTGGGCTATAGACTGCCTTTGACAATCTTTACAAGTATATGGATTTTCATCTAATTTGGTGACAATGAAATTTTTGCCCTAATTTCCCAACTTTGACCAGCTTTGACCAACTTTGACCGCTACCATGGACTTTCTTGATTTCTTTGAAACTTTGTATGTGACCTTCCTTTGACATCCTTGATGCATCCTGGACTTCTCGGGGAATTCTGGCTACCTTCACCAAATATGTTTTTTTTGTAGGCCTTCACAAGTGAGAGAGGAGAGAAAATCTCGACGACATTCGCCCCCACTAAACCTGCGATTCCTCCGGAAGCGCCACTCTAGCATCTGTGAAAAACAAAATGTTCCAGGCATCAAATTCTTTTATAGGCAACATAAGAAACATGGAAGGAAAATTGATTATATGCATGAATAAGTAGGTAACATGACATGAAGCAAAATTTGCATGAAAGAAATAATTGAAACAGGAAACATGAATATGCATGAACAAATAGGCAACATATATGCAAATGAACAAGCAACATTGGCAACAAGAAAGAAAAAAAACAAGCATCAATATGAAGTGGAAGTGGTTGTATTGAGTCGTTTTAAGCATCAGTTCCTCTCATCTTGAAGAAAATTTTGTACCTTTTTCATAAAGCAATCTACCTTAAATATGATTATAAACAAAGATTTAGGATTTTCAAGAGACATCTTTCATCTTTAGCTTATTTTAGATCAACTCCTTTCCTACATAAATATGAATATGCTCTTTCTCTAATAACATGCAAGGAAATCTAACTAAACTCCACTAATGCATAAATCTGCTTACATAGCCTGTGATTTATTCTACTATGCCTCTTTATCCTCCTTTGGCTTGCTCTTTTTTTTTTTTTTTTCCGATGATGATGATGATTTGGCAACTTTATGGTTACGATCACTTTTTTGGGGTGGAAGAAAGTGTAAACTTCTTGGTAACATGTAGCTTTTTTTTTTTTTTTTTGACGAGGAAAAGTTAAACCCCCGATACAAGGTACAACCATTTTTGATGACGGAGAACAGTCGTTTAAACTCCGATACAAGTGCTGTGAGATGGACTAAGGATGTAGAAACATGCAATAGCAGGAGCTAGGATTTCAACAATTATGCTTTCGATATAGGATACATATGCATGTTTATATATGAAAGTCATGTCACCAAAATAAACGTCCAAATCTACATGCCCTATCTTTCCACAATCCTAGATTATAATCAATTCCTTAGTAGATAAGTTACTACTTAAGATACAATTTTACACAAGTAGAGAAATCATCATTTGCCCTTTTTTGACTCAAGTGATGTGGATATGCAATGCAATGCAAAGACTGAAAAAAAAACATGCATGAAACAAGCATGGAAAAAAAATAGAATGAACTTGAAAAGAAACAAAGAAACATGAACTTGAAAAATTAATGATATTTTTATATGTTTTTTTATTTTTTTTTTCCTTTTTTTATTTATATTTTTATTTTTTATAGCATGGATACTCCTGTTTATGAATCGGCCTCATTGTTGTCATCTTCTTCAATGTCCTCATCCAAAATGTACTCGTCATTATCACGTTTCTTGAATAGCTTTATCCTTTTACCTGCAATCAAAGTTTTTAGTGCAACACCATTTAATTCACAAAGAGCATACGTACCATTGTTGTTGACTTTTGATACAATGTATGGCCCAAACCACCGTTGAGTGAGCTTTTTGCGTGCATCATATTGAGAGTCAAATGTACTATCATAAATGAGCACCCAATCTCCTACTTCAATTGGATTAGGACGTAGTCGATGAGTTTTATCAAAATAATGCTTATTCTTCATTCTAGATTCTCTTAATTTTTCAACAGCATCATCAAGTCTTACTTTACCTTGTTCTAACTGTTTAATGCGCAAACTCAAAAAGTCATCAGTAGACATGTTTTCAGACCAAGGCAAATTTGACCATGCAAAAATATGAGATTGAATTGGAAACAATGGTTTTTGACAGTACATAAGTTCAGCAGGCATATACCCAGTAGTACGTGTGCATGTCATTCTATCTGCCCAAAGTGCAAAAGGTAAGAATCTAGGCCATTGTTTGATGTCACCGTTACATGCTTTAGATATGGCTTTCACAATAGGTGGATGCCCTCTCTCTATTTTACCATTGGCCTCTGGATTATATGCAGTAGTGAGAGACAAACGAATACCGTGACGCTCAAAGAACTCTTTAGCTTCTCTCGCATTTAACTCTCCACGATCGGCAACTACTTTCTCTATGTACCCAAAGCGACTTATGACATCTTCAAGCAAGAATTTGCAAACATTGTAAGTGGTCTTAGATCGTAGTGCACGTCCCTCTACATGATTAGTTAAGTCTTCTCTTGCAAGTACAATGTAACGCATTTTGTCGATACCTTTAGGCATAGTTACAAGATCTACTACCCACTTGTAGTGAATACAAGGTGGATAAGTAGGATGCAACGGATCTCTATGTTTGACTGATGAATGAAGTTGACAAGTAGAACATGTAGAAACATAGCTACTAATGTCAACATACATCCTAGGCCAATAATAGGTACTTCTAATTTTTTCATATGTTCCAAAAAATCCTTTATGACCTGCCCATAATGTCTCATGCATTTCCTTCATTACTTGCAATTGAAGACCTCTCTTTCCTAGGACTCGTTGTGGATTCTTAACCTTACCCTTAATATGTCTCCAAAGATAACCATTACATAGGAAAAAGTTATAAGCTCGTTTCCTAATGTTACGGAATCTATTCGTAGTCCAGCTAGGTAATGGTTGTAGTGTACTGAGATACTTTCCTATGTCTCTCCATTCATCTTCGTACTCAGACTCATGAAATTTCTCATACTCATATATATGTGGAACATAGTCAACTAAATTGACATTCTTTATTAGATCACTTTCAAGATCATCATCAAATCTAGCTCTCGATAACATATCAGCAACTGAGTTTGACTTACCTGAAATATGAACTAACTCAGGATTTATGAACTTAATATATGAGATCCATCTAAGCATGGCTATATCAGGAGATGAACAATTGGCTATCATTCCAATGAGAGGCAAACAATCAGTCTCAACTTTGACATTTGCACCAATGAAATATTCTTTGTCTGTTTTCAAAGCTGTTACCATACCCCATAGTTCTCGTTTGATCTGTGGATATTTTCGTTGTGTTTCATGTAGAATTTTGGCACCAAACCTAATTGCATATCTATTCCCTTCACTATCATCTTGACTTATGACCCAACCTATACCAATAGGACTAGTATCAACAGTCAATATAATAGGTTTGTTAGCAGAATAGTCTACACGCTTAAGGATGGGAGCTTCAAGCAATAATTTCTTCAATTTACGCATAGCTTGAGTGTGTTTGTCAGTCCAAATAAATTTTCGTTTCTTCCTCAACAAGTCATAAAGACAATCAGCAACATGAGCAAAGTGAGGGATCCAAATAACATAAAAGATGCAAGCACCAAGAAATCTACGTACCTCACTCACGTTGTTACATGTTTCAGAAATCTTGCTAATGGCATCAACTTTTTGTGGGTATGGCTTTTCGACCATAATGGCCACATAAATGTCCAACAATAAGTACCTTGTTGACACCAAAAACAGATTTCTCTATGGAAAATATGAGACCTACCTCTTCAAATCGTTGAAATATTCTTTCACAATCAGAGATATGGTCAAGAACAAATTTACGACATCCCGATGAATCTAAAGTAATGTCCTTTACACGTTCCTCACTCCCTTTAATTGGAATATCATCAATGAATGGCATAGTTATATGAGGGATAAAGTCATGTAAGACCATATTCATAGCACTCATCATATGAGCCACAGAATTAGTCGCTCCTTGAGGTAAAGTACACATTCGCACTAAGCCTAAAGGAGTTTTCATTGTGGTTATGTCACGACTATCAATTGCTAATTGGAATTGGTCATATCCAGAATATAAATCACCCATTGAATAGATAGAATGTCCTGAAAATGATTCAGCAAACTCATCTACAATGGGTCCTGTTCCTACATTCCTTATGGTGACTTTATTGACGGGTTGGAGATCTTGAATAAAACGTAGTTTCCCATTCTTTTTAGGCACAGTGAACCATCTGTTTGAGTAAGGTGCAAAAGATGGCTCTAAAATTCTCATGTTTATCTTCTCCTTAAGTAGTTTCATTAGCTCAGGTAAGTGAGCCTTTGGAACAGGTATAGGACGAAGATTCCATGGAATATGTGGAATAGTAAAGATTATCATGGGTGCAACTAGCTTAGGATCTACACAACCAATCTCATGAGGATACATAGTAAAGGCTTTTCCATGGCTACGTATGACTCTCTCAAATTTATCTCTCTCTGCTCGCAAAAGAAAGTCATCATCTCTACCAATTTTCACTTGTTTGATTGTCTCATCCGTGAATGTATGTCCTATGTTTTTCTTATCCCGAAGAATTGGATCATTTTTCACATCAATAATTTTTTCATTACTTCCTTGAGGTAATGGTTGAGCTATGGGTTTGATTTTTTTGTCTGCAGTTTTGTACTTTGTTTCAACTAAGGCATCATGTGTTTGGTTAAATTTTGAGCACTTGTCAACATTGATAGCATACTCTTGGATTAGAGCATACTCATCAAGGGAAGAAATAAGAATAATATGGGAATTAGAATTTTGTTGAAGACATAACTCTAACTCCTCAAGAGTAGAGAAACAATGAGATGTCTCAATCACATGCTCAATGTTCTCATCATGTTCCATGATTTTGTTGTTTTTATAATTTTTTTGGCTTTTTTGGATAAAAGACTTGGACAATTGACTCTTATGAAGAAAATCTAATCTAGAATGTGGAAAACAAAGTGACAAACTATTATACATGTTGGTTGGATGCAAGATGTCAAACCAATATCCACTGTTGTCCCGCTCAACAATGGATTCTATCCGAAATTTTGATCATATGTAGCTCCAAACATGAATCGAGGTGCACAATCACTACAAGCATGCTCATGACCCTGAGTAACAATAGGTTTCTTTCTAATTGACAATCGATTCCTAGGATGATTCACTCCTACTGTCATGACTTGAAGTGATTGCATTCCATCCTTAGACTTAAATCTAGCATAGGTAGACCCATCATCCATGGCTTTAGTTTCCATACGACTCTCACAAATAAAGGGTTGACCTAAGAGAACTTCATAGGAGCAATTATCTTGAATAAAAAAGTGAAACTCTTCTGTGATTCCTCCTATGGATATGGGCACACTAGCACAAGCTCCATACAGGGTACCTACACCATTATCTGCAGTTCTCATATGCCATCCACAATCTTTATCTATGGGCCATCGAAACTTATCATAGACTTCTCTTGAAATCACATTGATTTCAGAGCCGGAATCTACTAATGCATTTACAGTGATAGTGTTCTTATCATTTCCTATTTTAACATGCATCTCTGATGTACCTCTAGACCAAAATGTTCTTTTAAAGTGGCTTTCAGGATTGTTTTCATGATTTTCATGGTCAGGTTGAATAGGTCCTAAGAAATTTTTAACATGCATCTCTGATGTACCTCTAGACCAAAATGTTCTTTTAAAGTGGCTTTCAGGATTGTTTTCATGATTTTCATGGTCAGGTTGAATAGATCTTGCATCTAAGTATCTAGATTAAGTGGAAACCTCTTCCTTTTAATTAGGCCGATAAAGTTATCTTTAAAAACAGGCTTTGCAATAGAGAAAACTTGTTCTAAAGACATAGTCACTTGACTCTTAAGCAAAATGTCATCTAAAATCTCCATAGGATCTATTTTTCTCTCAATTTCTGAAATCAAGATGGCTTTAGGTTTTCTCTTTGGTTTCTTTTGTTTTTGCTCAGGGTCTTGTTTTTGTTCATGTTCTCGTGTTTGGTCTTCAGTTTGTTTTGATTGATCTTGTTTATCCAAAGGCTTTGGTTCTGTTTTTCTTTGCTTTGTCTTCTTCCCTTTTTGTTTCTCCTCTTGTTTTTGTTCATTGGGTTGTGCTTCTTGTTTTTTATCTTTGGATTGTGATGTTTCTCCCTGCTCTATGATTGTTTCTATTCCCTCTGAGGTTTGTTTTCGTGTTACTCTTCTTTCACTAGGCTCAGCTTCATCTCTTTTTCGTTTTTCTTCTACATTGGATATGTGAGAAATAAGAGATTGATCTTCTATTGGTGACTCCCAAGCCGTTATTCTCCTAATCTCATCCCGTGCTCTTACTAAAGCCTCTATGGAAAAATCACCTTCCTTTGTGGGTTTACTTGATTCTACTTCTTGTTCATCAAGAGCTTCTAGTTTCACTCCTCTAGTTCCTACGTCCATTATGGTTATATTTTCATAATGTTTTTTCATTCCTCCCTTACCATAATTTCCTTGCAAAGGTAGCCTAGATCGATAGTCACAGATTTTCTTGTCTATGTCTATTACTAGTCGTTGCTCCTTAGCAGCCTTCAATAATTCACAATCTCTCAAAAAGTGCTCTAACGAATCACACCAAGGACACCTATGAGGGCCACGCACAAAACCATTTTGATTTTGAGGATTTTGATTAACTTGTGGTGGGAAATTTTGAAATTGAGGATTTTGTTGATAAGGTATTGCTTGAACAGGATAATTAGGATTTTGAAAATGCAATTGATGTATTTGAGGAGCTTGGGGAGCAACATATGGTACTTGAGGTGCAAGAGGAGCTTCCATATTATACGGTTGATGATTTTGAAAATTTTGATTTTGAGGATTTTGAAAAGCTATTTGAGAAGCTTGAGGATACAGGTTTTGATACATTTGAGAATTTTGCACATGAGGATGAGGATTTTGCATTGAAGGATTATGCATGGGAGGATTATGCATTGGAGGAACTTGATATGCTTGAGTAGGAGCTACTTGTGGATTTTGATTGGTAGCTATAACATGTTGATTAGGCTCTTGAAAAGTCATTGGGTTCATTTGATTTTGGAAAGTTTTGGTGTAATTAGATTGTAAAGCATCTATAGTCTTGGCCAAATTCGATTGTGTAGCAATAAGACTTTCCATTTGCTTAGTGAGAATATCCACTTGAGATTGTTCAACTACACTTTTATTTGGCTCTACTTTAAAACCTTGATTAGGCTCCATCATTTGAGGAATAGGAGTAGAGTCAAAAAGCATAGCATGGGATTGTTCTCTAACTTGCTCCTTAGTTTGTGGAAGGCTAGCTTGAGGAAGACTAGTTTGCTCATAAAGCATGGATTGTCTTTGATGTCTATGGGCTACAGCCTCTACTACTTTACGCACTTTTTGCCAATTGTCAGTAAGACCATAGCGCTTATCTAGTTCTTCTAATCGCCGTTCAACTTCCCTACGAGTTTCAGGATGAAGAAGCTTAAGAAAATTGATCACAAGATCAGGTTCCAAAGTTATCTTATCCTCATCAGGAAGTTGTTCATAGCGTCTAATATACTCATTTTGTAAGTGAGTAATAGAGCTACTAGGCTTTGGAGAATTGACCCATCGTAAGAATCCATCTCGATTATGTTGGCTATAATCTTCAAGATAGAATTCTTTGAGCATCTCCTTTCTAAAATCACTCCAAGGAAGACTATCATATTGAGTGACACAGTTTATGATAGAGCTATCAACAATTCGTTCAAAGAATGATATCAAAAGATCTTCAGGAAGACCAAAAATCATAGCTTGCTCTTCAAACAAATCTAAGTAGCTTGTGATGTTGATGCCATTGAATTTTCCCTTCTCTCTCAACATAGAAGAGACTATTCTTTGGCCTTGTTTCTCAACAATAAGGGATTTGAATCCTTCCTCCATCTTATGTGAATAAGCAAGTGATGCACGATGTTCTAGATCTCTCACAAATGTGTTTACTTCGCGACGAAGATGTGCACGATACTGTGAGAAATCCAGTGCAACACTCAAGAATGATGATGATGATATGATGAGGATGAAAAATATGAAACAAAGGATATGGATCACAACCTCCCAACAAGATCAGAAGCAAATGCCACGAAGCGTTTCACGTCGGGTTCAAATGTGGAGGTGATCGCAATCCGGGTGGATCGGGTCCGGTCGTGGCACACACAGGGTGTATGAAGCTAATGAATGTTGGAAGGTTTAAAGATGTGAAGGTGAAATTAATGTTGAGTATGGAGAAGAGAGAGATGTTGAAATAATTATGGGAATGGGAATGTAGGAGTGCAAGTTAGATTTATGAACATGAATGATAAGAATGAAAGAGAACCATACATACAAATGAAATTTGGAAGGAAGAATGGTCCATTGAAGGAGCTTCTTAAACACTTCCTAATTCCAATCCATATGCATAGTCTTATTTGGATGATATGTATGCATGATGAGAATAGATGGAATCCTTTCACATAAATCAGTTTCGAAAGGAAGAATGGTCCAATATTGGAGCTTCTTATACACTTTCAGAAACTAATAAATATGTATGGATTTGTATGGATTATATGCATGCAAGTGAATTATGATGATGGATTTTACTCACAAGCTCAAAGAAACATCCTCACTGGTTCAACGCAATACTGCGGAGCCTTCTCACACATAGAAGAAATAGAAGACATGTAAAAATACTTAAGAGACTGAGAGAGGAGACAAGAGACAAGTGACAAGTGACATGAATTAAAAGGATTTGAATTAAGTTACATGTAAAATATCGTCGTGGTACGTCATGCTAAGCAGTCTACTGATCAAAGGTGGTTCCGACCCTCAAACCATGACAGTTCAACCGAATGTCACACGTAAGAAGGTGAGTTCCACTCCAGTGACCCTATGTCTGTCTAGGCTCGTAACGTCTAACTAAAGAAGTCTAAGACTCATTAAAATCAGCTCTAACTCACTCACACGCTCCACCGAGGGTGAGTCAAGATAGAGATGCTGGTTTCAAGAGCCTATCCTAGATTGGAGTTCTAACTTAAATTTGAAACTAGGTTCTATACTCATACTAGCTCACCTTGGATCCTCACTCGCTCAACCGAGGGTGATCGTCTCAAGGAAACCGTAAGCTAGCATGAGCCCTATGGATGCCTAACAATGATGCTCTAGGAGTTTGGAGGGGGGTTTATATAGTTTTTGAATGAATTTGGGCCCTTGGATCTAGAGAAATCAACTCTCAACTCTAGGATCACTACTTTTGATTACAACCATTTGATTAATCAAATCAATGGCTTGGAATTGTTCTTTCTATCAAATCTAGTGTAAAGGAGTGAAATTTAGGCGCCCTCATTCTCCACCATTGGATCTGGGGATGATCTGGACCGTCGGATCAGTGCTGACATCAATTCGGATAAGATAAGCCACTATTTTTGGAGAAATGCTGCATTATTGATCTTTGATTGTAAAAAAGGTCTTCTTTTATGGAAAAAATTCGTGGATCCTCCTTCCTTTATGCTTTAGTGCATCTCCACCCTTGAATATGAGCTCATCTTGACCGTACAACATGGTTCAATCATATTTTGACATGTGGCAGACATTCAAGCCTTCAATTTTCTTATTCTAGAAAACTGCGGTGACCTTGAAAACTGGACTTTGTGCTCTTTGACCCTCCAAAAAGTCTTTGATGAAGATGAAACATTGTAGGACTATGTTTCCAAAGATCTCCTTCAGGAATATGCAGAAAAAACTCCCATCTGAATCTAACTTGTATAAGTTTGACTACATTTGGAAGCTTGCAAGGTGGCATTAAGGTGTCTAGGAAGCTCGGATAGCCTTGAAACTTTATACAAATATGTAGCCACATATGGTCTTTATACATGCCAAACCATATGGCTAACATAAATTTCTATACAAGAATTTGTAGGGTCAAACTAGAAAAAATACATTTTTACAAAATGAACATAGCATATCAATGTGCTACCAAATCCATTTTCTGCTGAAATTTGGGCTATAGACTGCCTTTGACAATCTTTACAAGTATATGGATTTTCATCTAATTTGGTGACAATGAAATTTTTGCCCTAATTTCCCAACTTTGACCAGCTTTGACCAACTTTGACCGCTACCATGGACTTTCTTGATTTCTTTGAAACTTTGTATGTGACCTTCCTTTGACATCCTTGATGCATCCTGGACTTCTCGGGGAATTCTGGCTACCTTCACCAAATATGTTTTTTTTGTAGGCCTTCACAAGTGAGAGAGGAGAGAAAATCTCGACGACACCGCAATCCAACTCCGCTCTGATACCACTTGTAACAAGTCTCCTAATCTTCAATCACAATCCCACATAGAAAGCACAATAAGATATAAAGAAGAAAAATAGAGTATACACAGAACAAGAAGAAAGAGAATCTTATTATATGTGTAGATTTACAAGTAGTTCTGATTTGCATTACAAAATCTTCTTGTTCTGTGTATAGAGTATACACAGAACAAGAAGAAAGAGAATCTTATTATCTGTGTAGATTTACAAGTAGTTCTGATTTGCATTACAAAATCTATCAAATAGCTTCAATGTGAAGCCTCATCCACCCGACCACCCCCGAGCTGATCTCAATCCCAATCTCAATCACAATCATAATCTCAATCCCAATCTCAATCTCAATCGCAATCTCAGAAGCCGTAAATGATCGTGATCAATGTACGACCATCCTCCTTTCCTATATCTCAGTCTTCATCTTTTTAGATCTCCACCTTTCCTAGTGCATGACCAATCATGCCTTCCTAGACATGTACTCTTAAAATCTACATGCTTTAAAATAGCATCTTTCCACATGGCTCATGCAAGACTTCCAGACCACCCATGCATCTACTTTTCATGTCCACCTCAAGAATTGTACTTGCAAAAATAGAGGTGATCCCTACAACACACTCACACATGTCAATCACCCAAAATAACCCATATACCCATGTGTGTTTTCTAAATCCGCGAACATGAATAAGATGAATCAAGGCTTCTTTTTTTTTAAGTGTTGGAAAATGGAACTTTTCCAAGCCCTCTAACTCAAAAACAATGAGGAATGAGCTTAAGCTTGTGAGACACAAAAATATTCAGTTCGTCAATCTGTACAATAGCATTAGAGATGCCTCAGGTCCAAATCTACTTCCAGATATCACCTTTGGGCCCTATAAAATCATAAATTCTAGAAAGAGATGAAAAAACATGAAAAATCTCTTCATTAGCCTATGTTCATGGGACCAAATGAGACATAAAACATAGGAACTACAAAAAATTCAATCAGGTAAAGTTATTGTACTAAGAGTACTCTACCTTTCTCTCATGCAATACTCTTTCAGGTTCCTTCATCTTCATGCTCAAATTTAACACACAAATTTCATGCAATAACTTTTAGAGAGAGAATGTAAAAACTTATTGCTATAAAATTTCATAGAGATTATCAAAATATCCTAAACATAAAATTTCATTATTAGCTACACATTTGTTTTGTGGGAAAATCAATATGGCATCTTACATGTGGAAGACCCCAAGCAAGGATTTAGAAGGATTGCCAAAGTAGATAAGACGGGAAGAATCTTCACCTTTGAAGTGGAAGACACCAAGAACATAACATTGTTTAGCTATGGATCTCAAACACTCTCTGAATTGGAGGTATGGCATAAAAGGCTTGCTCATATTGGTGGGAGAACCTTGAAAGAAATTGCAGGGATCAAAGTGTACTTGGATTGCCCAACATCACAAAACAACATATGATATACAAGTGTGGAGCTTGTCAATTTGGCAAGGCACATAGACAACCTTTTAACAGGAAAGGCTATATCCATCAGGAGCTATTGGATCTTGTTCACATGAATTTGTGGGGTCCAAGAAAAGAACCTTCCATTTCAGGCAAGATATTATGTATCTTTTATTGATGATTGTAGCAGGTGGACA
>MU261366.1:57500-85000 GCA_020310875.1 Ceratopteris richardii
CAAAATGTTTTTTTTTTTGGTTTCTCAATCATTGACTGTCTAGAATATGCTCAAAATATTCTAGTTTATTTTAGGAAGTGTAACTTAAGTATGCTCCTACATACTAAATTCTATATGTAAATGCATCACATATTAATTAAAAAAATAGACTAGTGAAAAGGTGGTTGTTGTTGATGTGGCTGCTATAAGTTGATCATTTTGATAATCGATTGGTACTCTTTCTCTACATCATGAGCAAAGGCAATAGCTTCATGAAGCGATGTAGGTTGGCATGAGTGAAGCTTTGCTTGAATCTCCTTCTCTAAACCATCATCATAATTCTTCTTCATAATATCGCCAGAAACATCTTCAAGGAGGCGGAAAAATACTAGATATTGGAAGAATCGGTCCGTATAGGTTGTAAAAGTATTACCTTCCATCCATGTAAATGTAGCCCACAATTGTCGAATATGTAGGTTGAACTGTAGGGGTAGAAAGGAATCCTTCACTTTATCTTGGAAAGCCTTCAACGTGGTTGGACAATCTGCACTATGACAAAGATCATCCTACCAAAGATGAGCTTTTCCTACTAAATAGTTAATGGCAAATTTAACTTTTTCATTTTCAACATATGTTTCATCAGTATAAAAATTATCAAACTGTGACAACCATGAACGAACTAAAGGGTCATCCTTAAGGCCACTTGGGAATTGAAAAAGTAAGAAAAGAGAACTAGAGTGATAACACAAAGAGATAGTGTAGTGGTAAAACACTTCCCTTGTATGAGTAAGATTGAGGATTCAAATCCTCCCACCTTGGTGAATATAAAACTCTTTTTTGCCACTCATAAACTAAAATTGGTTCGCGCATAGCCAACGGCTGCCTACGGTTGCCAAGGGAGCCTTGGGTGCCAAAGATGCCAAAGTAATGCCTTAGTTATGCCTAAGTTATATGCCTTAGTCGACGCCCTCGAGTAAATGTAGGTATAAACGTAGGTTCTGGTTTTGGAACTGGAATAAAAGCTAAAATTGGAACAGCAATAAGAACTGGAACCGGAAACGAGAACGGGAATCGGAATCGAAAACAAAAACGGAAACAGAAATAGGAGTCGAAATCTGATCACGAACAGAGAACAACGAAAAAGAGATCAATTGCCAAAACAAATAGAAACAGATCCCTCCGTAGTGACGCGTGCAAAGCTCTGATGCCACTGTTATCAGGATCTTGCTCACATGCACATTGAGGTTACGGATGCAAAAAACACACAAAAAAATAGACACGCCAGGAGATGAGACAGAACGCAATATTAGGTGGAATCTCCTGCCATGCACTCTGTTTCGACAATCCACAGAATGCATGTATTTATGGGAATTTTATATTATGTCGAAATAGTGGTTACATGAGAGCGGCTTCAAAAAGCATGCGTGAAAGTAAAAGTTGGTAACTTTTGCAGAAAGCCTTTGCTTTTAATATCAAAAATTGTGGTCTAACAATGACCTCACAAACCTTCAGCTGCCATATCAAAAACACCAAAACACATTAATACGTTAATAAATTAACACTCCAACAATGCCTTGTTCAACACATTCCATAATTCATAACAATTGATTTCCATGTTCATGAAAGTTTTCATGATATAGCAACAAGCCATCCACAAACTCTACAAAAAATCACACTAGAATATGTGTTCATAGAAGTTTTCATGATATAGCAACAAGCCATCCACAAACTCTACAAAAAATCACACAAGAATATATCATAAAATAGTTCTGAGCATCACAAAAGTTGAATGCAAACATGAGAATATATCCCCAATATAGAGCTTCATTATTGGAGCTTCAATCACAATGAAAGTACATCCTTGGCACTACCTTAAATGACTAAATAAAACAAAGTAGATATATAAACCTGACATTCAATATTTCCCATCTTGGTTACAAGCATCAATAGACAATTATGTATTACGCTTTTTGATACAACTAGGATTAGATTCATTTTAGAAAGCGGGGACAAGAGAAAAGAGTAAAAACTTCACTGATTGAGAGACAACTTTCAATCAACCGCAGTAGGCATCAAGTTTTACTATATTCATCATCTTCATGTAGCAACATCTTCATGTAGCAACAAAGAAAGCAAGCTGAACTAGTTGCAACAAAACTCAATCAAGAGTTTACTCCATCAAAGGAGCATCAACCACCGTCTATGCTCATGTCAGTTGAGAGAAGAAATGGAATAGAAAATTCCTCATCCATGTGATGTGTCTATGTGCTACATTGAAAAAAAAGGTATATTTTCCTCCCCAACGTGCTTTATGCTAGTGCTTGGGAGAGAAATAAATGCAATTTGCCTATCACGTTTCTATGGAAAACACTCATCCATGCTTTATGCTAGTGCTTGCGAGATAAATAAATGCAATCAGATATACCTTCACGTTCCTATGGAAAACACTCGTCTATGCCATCAAGGACACATCTTTCACTTCAAGAACTCTCTAACACATGTTCACTCATTTTTGTTCATAACCTACCTAGTGTCGTTTAGGCGTGATGTACTTCACCACAAGCAAAGGAAAAACTCTTACTGTTGCATCGTGGTTATCCTTAAGAACAGAGAACTCTATCTACAATCTATTACGATTAGAATGTACCTACCAAAAGGCAACTTTGAATCATCGAATCCTTTTCAATCATAGATGTGGAGATTTGACAATTAACCTACAGAAACAATTAAAAGACTATTGGGTAGATTCTTGGTTAAGCTAGGGTATTCCTATGCTTTGTTAGATCTCTTTGAAGTGCGGGGTGTACGGTTTTTGTCTTCAGAACATCCAAATATTCATGCACGAATATCAATTACCTACAATCTCTTATACCATGATTAAACTATGTTACCATTCTTATGTTATCCTAGCAATTTGGTATGTTTTATCCAAAGCTCTTCTCTTTACAAATAAATACATGATCTAGTGAAGTAATCATTTTGTCCATTTCATTTACACCTTTCAACCTTCACAAATGTACGTGAAATTTTTGCAATGTGTATTTTGATGTTGGAAGGTATGTATTCAAAAATCACGACAATATTATAAACTACGTTAATATGACAAACATATCAGTAACCATTTTATGTCCAGAGCACTAATTCCTCAAAAGTTTTTACACGATGCATGGATGTTTCACCATCCACGAACATTGAAAGAAATAATAGATTTAGTGCTTCAAACATGTAATAACATAAATACTAATAATCTTTTTACCTCAAACATGCTTAGACACTGTCTATACAAACAACCGTGTACTATGCCAATCATCTCATCCAATGTAAAACTCTACACTTCTCTTGCAAAAGAATAAGCAGTAAACATAGATTTGTTTTTTACTTCCATAAAACACTAAAGTTCCATACTCTATGATGTATACATTCTTCCATTCTCTTTCGTGCATCTCGATTGCTTCTTTCTAATTATATATTTAAGTGGCATGAAGTTCAATTCTTTGCAAACCAACCGCCATTTCTCACTGCCGGCAATGTCAGATGAAGAAAATGAAACCTATGTCAATTCTTTTTAGAATCCTGAAGGGAGAACAAACACTTCAGAATTGTACAATCAGCAGAAAACTCTTGAAGGGACACTCGAGCAGCAGTCCAAAGAAACTAATGACAGTCTTAAAACTTAGCTTTCCAGAAGATACAATCCTTGACATTTGCACTAAATTGTCATAAAAATAACATTAATATATTCCAGGAGCAGATATTGCAACATGATAGTAAATCGATAAGTTCAGTTGCTTGAAATTTTGGTTCTTACTTCTAACAATTCAATTACTGTTTTCAAAAGAATCTCCGCTAGAAATACAATCCCAACACAAATATTGAATTCAAGTGCAAAGCAGTAGAAATGTCTCGATACCAGCACATTCAGATGTAAAAAATCATTGAAGCTCATGGTAAGATTAGCAATATCAAACATTTATTCTTTGAACAAAGTTTCCTGAAAATATTAAATAAAGAGTTCATCCAAATGTGGAAATGGCATGAGAATCATTTAGAACGTATCGAATCACAAGTCATGCCACATAACTATTTCATATATCCAAAGGCTTCTATTCAAGTCTCAAAATATAGCAAATTAAAAGGCCCTGGAAAGTACTAGATCGAGGTATACAAAAACATTTCCTGTGTTCTCTTTTTTCTCATTGTTCAGAAGCAAATAATGGAACTCCATGACAAGCACCATGCGACTCCTTACCTCATCAAGTCCACTTTTCACAGAACATTTTTGCAATATGTGTGCTCACCTTGTACCATCAAGAAGATAAAAACCCTTGTTATTATCCTCCTTCACTCATTGTCCTCTTGGAAGTACTGATATATAACACTGTAAATTCACAAAAACAAGTATAAGTGACATCTCCCAGCAACAAAAAGAAAAAACATGATCACAAGAAGATACTAAAATAACACGTAATAAGCTTACCATTGTTCCCTCTGATGAAGGCATCACCATATTTGTTCTTCAGTTGTCCATTGACATATTCCTCTGTTTGCTCCATTGCAATATTCATGTAGCCATCAAGACAAGCCAATATACCTGTATTCATGGAAACGTCACACTCAATATTACTTCTTACTAAAATATTCTATTTCTAGGACTGTAAATATTCTCCTAAAGCTAAGCTATAGACTTCCAAGTTGACACCATTTGGCTTAACTGTAAAAGTCATGATTTCATTGAGGAATACTGAGAAAAGCAATCCCTTCAACCGCAACCAAACGATCACAGTATTCAAAAAAAACTACAAATCTCTCATAGAGATATGAACAGCATCTGACCCATCTTTAGAGGGACTTTAAAACATGCATATAAACTGATTTTTTGGCATTTTAAACAAACTGTACACTTAGGCTGTGCTATTTTGTGACTTCGCTTTCAATAGAGACCCTATTCTGCGCCTATACAAATTTAAAAGGCCAGGAGAGTAGGTTTGCCTTGTTTTTTGATGTTTTTTAAGGCAAACCCAAAGGCCCGAAAAATGGGTTGACCCCCTGAGTGTGAGAGAGAGAGAGAGAATATGGAGAATATGAACAGTTTAGAACTGTTTTACAGCAAAGCCTAATTCTGAATGTCGATTTTAAAAACCCTAATCAAAAACTAGTGAACGAACAAGTGAGGACTGAAATAGACTTGTTATTCACAGTATATCAGCAAGATATGCTGATGGTTGGCTGAATCTAACTCCTCCAAATATTCCAGATGTAGAGCACAGCTCCTCCAAACTCCTTGATCTCCTCCAAAGCTTGCATTGAGCACTTGCTTGAGCTTGACAAAATAATTACAATGACCCCCAAGGATCTCAATATATAGGATAATAACCCATGCAGTGGATCTGCTAAAAGCAATCGTAAAAGCTCACAAAAAGCATGATTTATCGATCAAATTAAATCCATCCCCAAAAACTCTTTTTGTTTTTCGAGTTGCTGACGTCCGCCAATGGGAATCAAACCCAGGCCTATTGTTTGCGAGTCGTTTTGCCTAGTCCAACTCTCCCACACATTTTTGTTGTGGGATTGTTCTAAGTACCAAATTATTGAGGCAGGTTGGACTATTTTGACATTGTTTCCAACAATCCCCCCCTTAAATGTCATAATGGTACAAGGTTCAATAACCTGCAAAACTTTATGTGACTTTCTCTCGATAATGCTTTGGTAAAAATTATCTACAATATTTTCATTTCTAGGTATGTAGACCAGCTCAATGTGCTTCTTAGATACTTGTTCTCGAATATAGTGATAATGTACATCTATATGCTTTGTCCTAGCATGATAAACAAGATTCTTTGCAATAGCAATAGCACTCTGATTTTCGGAAAATATCTGAACTAGAAGATGAACTTGAATATCAAGATAGCTCAAAATCTTCTATAACCAAACTCATTCAAGTGTAGTTGTAAAGGCAGCCCTGTACTCTGCTTCACTTGTGAAGTGTAGCAACTATAGGTTGCTTCTTGGATAATCAAGAGATAACATAATCTCCTAGACAGAAACAATAACCACTTGTGCTTCTTCTTGAGTCTTTATCACCTGCCCAATCAGAATCTGAAAAACCTGTAAGTAAGAAATGTGAAGACTTCAGAAATACCATAGCATAATTGGAAGTTCCCTTCAAATATCTGAAAATTCTCTTTATTGTTTTCCAATGAATTTTCATGCATACTTGAGAAATTGCAAATTGAATGTCCAGCGTGTATTCCATAGATATATCGAGCAACCAACTGCTTGACTATATAATGTAGCATCAAATGGTTCTAAATCTGCTTCCGATTGTAATGACACGTTGGCATCCATAAGTGTCTAGATAGGCTTGGAGTCTGTCATCTCAAACCTTTCCAATAATTTCTCAACGTACGTCTACTATGTCACGTAGATACACTCACCTCTGTATATGAATTCAATCCCAAGATAATCATGAAAAATACCTGAGTTATTTACATCAAATGCATGCTTAAGTTGTGCTTCAAAATACTGAAGGCCTAAATCCTTGGAACCTATCATGATCATATCATCGACATATATGATAATAATAATCAAAACATCTTTCTCAGCTTTAACATAAAGAGTAGGAGTTTCATCTTAGTTTTCAAAACCAATAGATAAGAGATAGATATGTATCTTCTCATACCAACTTCTTGGTGCCTGCTTTAAACCATATAAAGCTTTGATAAGCTTGAACACTAAATGCTCTTTACATGTCTCTTCAAAACCTTCTCGATGTTGAGCATAAACATCTTCATGAAGATCACGATTAAAAAAGCAATTTTGATATCTAACTGGTATACATTCCAACCAAAGAATGCAGCTAAAGAAAGTATTGTCCTTACTATTGTCATTCTAGATGTAGGTGCAAAAGTTTCATCATATTCAATTCCTTTCTTTTGTGCATAACCTTTGACAACTAATCTTGCTTTATACCTGTCTATAGTACCATCTACTTTTCTTTTGATTTTGAAGATCCACTTAAGATCAATAGCTTTCTTACCTTTTGGAAACTCATAAAGCTTCCATCTTTGATTCTTATGAATAGAATCAATCTCCTGCATAGCTTTCTTCCATATAGGACTATATGGTGCATCTTGAACACTAGTATGTTTCCCTCTCTCCCTCTCTCTCCCTCTTCCTCCCTGTCCCTCTCCCTCTACCTCTCCCTCTCCCTCTCTCTCCCTCCCTCTCTCTACCTCCCTCTCCCTCGCTCCCTCCCTCTCCCTCCCTCCCCCTCCCCCTCGCTCCCCCTCCCCCCCTCTTCCCCCGTCCCCCCTTCCGCTCCCACCCCCTCCCCGTGTGAGGGTTGTGGGCTATGAAGAGGCTAAGGCAAGGATCTCTAAGAACTTCACCTCCTCAAAGTACAAGTGAGATGAATCTCCCCACCAAGGGTGCAAGAGAGCACTCCGTCCAAGCTTGTAAAGCTCCCTTGATGTGCTCACACCTCTAACTCCCATTAAGTATTGAGCACTTCTCCATTTGATGAGAGTAACAAGTCTTGATCCCTTTATATAGTGCAAGCCAAGGTGATAGCTTCCCAAGAAAGCTATAGCAAAAGTTATCCACAATTTGCTTTATTTAAAGTTTGTTAATTTTGGCACATCCTCCTTGATGAGGTGGCATGAGTAATACACATGGCACTTTTATGATGTGCCATATGAAATTATATCATAATAGTTTATACATATCACGTGTCAAGTTTCAATTGACTTTAACATTCTAGTATGACTCATATTATCCAGCGGGCGTGGTTTAGCAGATACGCAGATGGCCAAGGTTCAAGTCCCACCTAGGGCTGGATGCCTCAAAGTTCCCCAAGATGGGTGCCTCTACCTTACAAGGTCGGGTGTGTGTGTCTTTCCAAATTCATTGTACTCTCCAAAAAAAAATGACTCATATCTACAAATTAAGGTTTCATGCCAAAAATTAGGGTTTGTATTTTGAGGGTGAAATGAGGGTTTTCAAGTAGGATGATCTTTGGCACACCATTGGAAAGCTCTCTTTGTATATTACATGAATATGTGGTTATTTGATTAATTGTTTGACTATTTCTTTTATCAACTTTGATCTATGATTCATATTGACATAAATTACAAATTAAGTTTGAATATATACCTTCATAAGTTCAGAGTTATCCAAACTTACGAACTCAGGATAGAGAACACAAACACATACACATTGGAAAATATAACAAACAAAAGCAAGAGACTTAAGACCAATATAAGACATGAAAAATACAAACAAGAAAGAAAACCAATACAAAAAAAACGCACACACTCACACGAACACGAACACACACGCACACACAAAAAAAGAAATATTTTATAAAAAAACAAAAAACAAAACAAAAACAAAAAACACACACACACAAAAAAACAAAAAATAAATAAATAATAAAATTAAAATTAAAATTAATGATAAAATAAATAGTTAAATAATAATAAGATAATAATAATAAATTAAAAAAGAAACAAATTAAAATAAAAAATATAAATATATAAAAATAGAAATTAAATTAAAAATAATAATAATAATTCCATAAATAGATAAACTAGTTAATTAATTAATTAAATATAAATATATATATATATAAGCAAATTAAACAAAAACAAAACGAAACAAAAAGTGCATCGTCAACTTCTATGTCTATCCTAAACAAGAAGTATCAGAATTAAACTTTATCATGCATAGCTTGGACAAATAGCTATGACATCCCTACTCACGTCATCAATGCCCTAGAGTAGGTGCATACTTTAATAAAGAGTCTTTCTAAATCAAGATCTCTAATAAAGTCAACAAACTGAGTTTCTATCTAAGTTTGAATGTCTATAATACATACAATGATGTAAAGATCCGAACCTAATATACACAAATAAAATTTGTCCGGTTTAAAATTTCCTACACTTCCCTCCTAAATTCTTATTGTGTGAGGCATGGTACAAGCTATAATATAGAAGGATTTTGCTAATCTTTCCATTCTTCTCTTTCTGACAAACTTTTGATGACATATGAACCTCTCAACAAGAAAGTATTCCAAAGTAACTTATGTCATGGACAAAGGAAACCATCTTGAACCTCAGATTCCATGTGACTTCAATATCTCATAATTGGTTCATAAATTTGGAGAAACCAATGCTTCCATTTTGTCCAAAACATGCCAAAACCCTAACATCGAATGTCTACTTACTAGATTCTGACATCGAGAGGTCTTGTTTTGAATTGATGGTGTCATTGATGACATCACCAACTTGTAACTGACCTTGGGAACCTATATAAGCAGTGGATGTCCGCATATATACTCAATCTTGCCAATGCCAATCTTCATAGCTCAAGGAGTCATGATCACTAAGTAAGTACTTTCAAAGTTCTAGTTCTAGTTCTTGTCTTGTTCCTTGTTCTAGTCTTGATTGGTCTAGTTCTTGGACATCTAGCCTTGTCCTCTTGTAATCTCGTAGTACGAGATCTTGTCTAATTATTTGTTGTATCTAGTTCATCTCCTTGAAGGGAGTTAATGTAATCTGAATATCTTGCTTCATACCTACGGTCTCGGGTTATGAGATCTCTCGTATCATCTCTAGTCGAGTTATCCATACCTATCAATCCTAGGTTGTGGGCTTCTTATATCAAATACATATTCTTGTATTATTTTCCCTACATGGGTGATCTTGTAATCAAAAGTATAATCCCAAAATCTGGTCTAGTCTAGTCAAAAGGCACAATCTAGTGCCCCCTCCCCCCCGGGACATTTTGGGGAGACTACCTTCATCAAGATCAAGCACCATGGAGATTATTCTTGAAGGACTTTTTTTGCACTTAAAGTTATTCAACAACAAGTCCAAAAGATACGAGAAAACCAAGATAGGATTCAATACCAGAATATTCAAGATGTAATCACAAAGCTTCAAAGGCGAATCCAAGAGCTTCAAATCGTTATAAATCAATCTTCTTCAAGTACCCCCATAGCACAATATGAAGAAAAGTCCAAAAGTGAGCATGCCTAAGAAGTTTAATGGGACAAGATTAAAGTTTTGAGGATTTCTACAACAAGTGAGACTATTCATGAGAATGCAACCAGATAAGTACCCAGATGATGCTTCTCATGTAGGGCTATTATGTGGCCCTCCTCTTTCATGATTTGCACCTATCCTTGAGAAGGATATGGATATTTTATATGATTTTAAGGTCTTTGTTCGAGAGTTCACATCTTCTTTTGAAGATACCAATTGTTCACGTATTGAGTGAAACAAAGCTAAGGAAGATACATCACGGAAACAAGCTTGCATCTATCTATGCATCAAAATTTAGACAAATCATTTGTGTTCTCACATGGCATGAGGATTACTTTATTAATCAATTTCGATGGGGCCTAAGTGATGATGTCAAGGACCTCATGTTAACCATGTCCAAGGTAAATACTTTGAATGAATTCATGAGTCACGCAATCGAGTGTGATAATACATTGTTTGAGAGAAAGCAAGAGGGGAAGACTTCTACTCAAGATCAAGAATACAAGTTTACCTCAATCCCTCAATACCATACATTGGAAGAATCTCATCCAGAGCCCATGCGATTGGATAACATCAATGTCAAGAGACTTACACTAAGGGAAAGAAAGCAATGGATTATGCTTTTATTATGGAGATCATAGCCATATGATATTCAAATGTCCTAAGAAGAAAAAACAAGTTGGAATTAGGATTTCCACAATCACCATCCCATATCAAAGGAATCATCATGAAAGTCATAAGATGAATAAATCCCATCATGAGAATCATGTTGTTGATTCCATACCTACATATACTACAAATTTCTTGTTTCATCATGGATATCCATCATCATCGTGCTCTAGTACCAAATATCAAGAACTCTACCAAGACCAACAATTAAGAAGATTCCAGTCCTAGAAGATCTCTCAGTCACATGAACGTTCTCGTGGAACTCATCGCTTGAGGAGGAGGTGATGTCATGAACAAAGGAAACCATCTTGAACCTCAGATTCCATGTGATTTCTATATCTCATGATTGGCTCAGAATTTGGAGAAACTAATGCTTCCATTTTGTCCAAAACATGCCAAAACCCTATGATCGATTGTTTACTTGCTAGATTTTGATATTCGGAGGTCTCGTTTTGAATTGATGACATCCTCGATGGCATCATCAATTCGTAACTGCCATTCAAGGTAACAATGGATGCAGTATTGAATGTATGCACCATAATATGCATTTGTGTGCACACTTACTACTTAGCACTTGCCACTAGTGATTATATATATAATATGTATTATCATTTAATATTTATATTTATGCATGTATCATATGACATATATGCATTTGTATCAAGTGTGCACTGTGTACACGTATTTAGTATTATCTATATATGTATTTACTTAGTAATATTATGCATGTTTGTCATGTGTCATGAATCATATACTATTGAATATCTTTAATATTATATAATATATATTAGATATGTGCAGATTGCATTGTACACTATAAATGCATTAAACATTTGCACATGTATCTATAATAAGATTATATTATGTCATGTGTCGATAATGCTGGCTAGTCGAAGTTTGCACCCAAAATAGGAGTTTATTAAATAATTGGCTATGCAATCATTCCGAACATTGTTTAGAATATGCCTTCCAAACGAAACGTTCTAAACCCTACAAGGGGGTTTGGAACCCGAAATGATCCAACCTTGTGGCCATTGATGAACCGCCCTTAAAAGACTATATAAGCACGGGTTGGCCATATATATACTCATTCTTGCCAATGCCCGTCTTGGGAGCTCAAGGAATCGTGGTCACCAAGTAAGTACTTTCAAAGTTCGAGTTCTCTTTCTTGTCTTGTTCCTTGTTCTAGTCTTGATTAGTCTAGTTTTTGGACATCTAGCTTTGTCCTCTTGTAATCTCGTAGTACGAGATCTAGTCTAGTTATTTATTGTATCTAGTTCATCTCCTTAAAGGGAGTTCTTGTAATCCGGATATCTTGCTTCATACCTATGCTCCCCAGTTATGGGATCTCATGTATTATCTCTTATCTAGTTATCCGTACCTATCAGTCCCGGGTTGTGGGACTTCTTGTATCAATTATATACTCTTGTATTATTTTCCCTACATGGGTGATCTTGTAATTGTTGGAGTTAGACGTCTTCGAAGGCACGCGAACAACACAAGGAAGAAGAAGCTTGGAGCACAAAACACAATACTGAATGTATTACCACTAGAATGTACAGAGATAAGTAGCCCGTTAGGGCAATAGGCATATATACAAGCCGAGGGAAAAAACCTCCTAAAGAGGGAAAAAAGTACCCCGGCGGTCCTAGAGTGTTCACACACATCACTACCTAAATATATCAACAAATCCCCCCTGGGAGTGATGCGGCGAACAAGGAGCTGGCACTCATGTATAAGGAAGTGCCAAGCTATGTGGAATCATCCACAAAAGGAAGTAAGCCCATAGCTTTGCGGAAAGCTTCAAACTTCTCCCTAGGCAGAGCCTTCGTAGAAAGGTCTACAATGTTCTCCTGCATGGACACATATGCCAAGCTGAACTCCCTAACAGAGAACCTCTCCCTAACATAACGATAATGAACCTCAATGTGCTTAGTGCGAGCATGGAACACAGGGTTCCTCGTAACTGCCAATGCGCTCTGATTGTAAGTGATGATGGTGGTGGCAAAAAACTGACCAACACCCAAATCAGCCATAAGGCGTCCGAGCCACATACTAAACAGTCGTTGTGAATGCATCCCTATACTCAGCCTCACAACTGGAAGTGGCCACAGTAGGCTGCTTCTTGCTCAACCAAGATATACATGAGCTACCAAGCATGAAGCAAAAGCCACTAGTGGACACACGAGTGTCATAGCAACAAGCCCAATCACTGTCAGAAAAAGGATGCAAATCTGGCGGTAGTGATCCCCCCTTGGGATAAAACAATCCAAGAGTCGAGTACCACTCAAGTAGCGAAAGATGCGTTTAACCGCCTGCCAATGCTTGACAGGGGCAATGCATAAACCTGCTCATCTGTGAGACAGCAAACTGAATATCTGGCCGAGTAATGCATAAGTAAATCAAGCATCCAACAAAACAGTATCAAATGCATCTCAAGCATCATGAAAACTCAATCGTAAACCTGTCTCCATAGGAGTGGCAATAGGCTTACAATCTTCAAGGCCAAAACATTGCAATAATGTGTCAATATATTTCGTTTGACACAAAGTCATTCCACCATCAACTTGCATAAACTGAATGCCCAAATAGTGATGCAAATGCCCCAAATCAGACATCTCAAATAAGGCATGCAAATCAACATTAAAATAAGCAATATGCATGTCATGAGGACTAGTGAGCAGCATGTCATCAACCTACACCACAATGATCAGAAGCACATCATTAGCACGCTTGACATATAAGATGCTTTCAATTGGATTGTTCTCAAAACCATGTGCAATGAGATAGGCATGTATCTTTTCATACTAAGCACGTGGTGCTTGCTTTAAACCATATGCTGCCTTCTTTAACCTACACACCTCGTCTTCATGTCCTTTCTGCACAAAAGCCACGGGGCTAAAAAACATACTCTTCTTCATGCAAGTCACCATTCGGAAATGTTGTTTTAATGTCGAATTGAGGTACATTCCAACCATGATGAGCTGCAAGTGCACAGATGCTACGAACAATAGTCATTCGGCAAGTAGGAGCAAAGGTTTCATCAAAATCAATGCCTCTTTCCTCCGCATAACCCTTCGCAACAAGCCTAGCCTTATACTTGTTAACTGTTCCATCAGGTTTACGCTTCAACTTGTATACCCACTTAGTGCCAATGGCCTTCTTGCCAGGAGGCAAGTCACATAAAGACCATGTACCATTTTTCATGATAGCATCATATTCACATTGCATTGCAACCATCCAATGTTCAAAATTTTGTGCTTCATCAAACGAAACACGTTCAATCTCATCACAAAGACTAGAGTCTAAATGCAACCATAGCATAGCAATTTGATGCAAAAGAGGCACTATGAGAGCCTGATCGAGTACGATATGATAGAGGTGCATCTAATTTGCTGTCACGCAAAGTCTACACTAGCCATTTTGGCATAGTTTTTGCTTGCTCAATATCAGCTCTCTCATCAACAAGTGCATCATGTAAATCTGCATCAGAAATGGAATGATTTGCATCATCACATGAAACCTGCAAAGGCTGAGAAGTTGCCTCATTAGGACCAGCACTAGACTATCCACCTGTAAAAAGAGGCAACAAAGTATCATACATGTCTTTGGAGCTAACAGATGTCTCCTTAGTACATGAAAGTAATGGCTGAATAGCATCTTCCACAAAAACAACATCACGACTAAGTAGAATGTGTTTAGTTTGTGGATGATACATACGATAACCTTTACTTTTAGAGCTGTACCCAACAAAAATACATTTTACTGCTTTATCATCCAATTTCCTGCGATGTTGTTCAGGCACTAATGCATATGCCAGACAACCAAAAACACGCATATGAGCAACAAATGGCTTGCGACCATGCCAAGCCTCATATGGAGTGATAGACTGCAATGCTTTAGTGGGACACCTGTTAAGTACATATGCTATACACATGACAGCCTCAAGCCAAAAAGTATGTGGTAAAGCCCGACTCTTGACCATACACCTTGCCATTTCCATGAGTGACTTGTTCTTCCGTTTAGCAACTCCATTCTATTGAGGTGCATTCTATTGAGGTGCATAGGACATTGCACATTGATGTTTTATCCCACGTTCAACCAGAAATGCATTAAAGTCAAAAGACATATATTCCTCCCCCGATCAGAACGGAGGGTGCCCATTTTACATGCTGACATATTTAGACAAAACCAAAAAAAGTTTGAAGCACAGAAACACTTTGGACTTTGCTTTGAGTGGATATACCCATGCATGCGTGGAAAAATTGACAATGAAAGTTACGAAGTAAAGATAGTTTACAAAAGAAGGTGTGTGCATAAGACCACAGACATCACTATGTACAAGCTGCAATTTCTGAGTAGCACGAACTCAACCATCTTTTGGTAAGGAGGAACGCTGCATTTTGCCCATAATACAACCTTCACAGACATGTTTTCCAAGTGCCTAAAGTTTGGGCAAAGAGGACACCATTTCTGATTTCTATAGGTGTAGCAAACTAGCAAAATTCAGATGACCAAAGCGTGCATGCCAAAGCTTTTGCATCTGACATAGCCTAAGAATCATGAACTCCACATGCCGAATCATTCAAAGATCTTTCATAGTCTATGAGCTTATAGAGCCCACGACATAAAATGCCAGAAGCAATAATAACCTTGCCATTTGATAGATCATGAACTGTACACCTGTCATCAACAAATTTCACAACCAAGCCAATCTTGGCTAAAGCAGAAACTGATAACAGATTCTTCTTGATCCCTGGCTCAAATAAAGCATCTGATAGAGTAAAGAACTACCATCAACAGTAGTCAGAATGATCTTACCAACTCCCATGACAGTATAAGAGGAGTTGTTGGCGCATGTGACAGTATTCCCTGTAGAGGAAGGCTCAAGTGAAGTGAAGAAACTGCACTGCGAGGTAATATGTTTGGTTGCCCCAATATCAAAATACCAAACATCTGAGTCTTCTGCAGACATACACTGCTCATGAGAAGATGGGTCGAAACTATAAACAATAGTAAAGGCCCATTCTTCATTCTGCACAAGATTCGAAGACTCTGTTTTCGGTGTAGAGGCCTATGCAACAACCATTCCAGCCTCGTTCTTCTTTGCCTCTTTAGCAACCAGTTTTGGCTGGCCCTTAATGACATGATCATTTGCTTTATAGTATTTGCAAAACAATTTCTGCTTTTCTGATTTTCTCGTCTTTGTCTTCTTTCTTTGAATGTGAAGCATTTGCAGATTTCTGCTTACTAGTAGAAGAGCTCTATTTTCCTTTGCCCTTCTGACTAGCCAAGAAAGCTTGATCTACAACACACACAATGGACCTGTTCTACCTAGACTGATCTTCTTGCAACAATACAGAAACTAACTTAGTTTTCATGCAAGAGAGAATGTGAGGAATAATGGCATGTTTGACAGACAAGGCTATCAATGCATGTGCCTTAGCATCTATGCCATCCCAACGGATTTGCTCTGTAGTAGGTGCAGCAGAAACCGCACCACGAACACGAATCTGCAGAATATCACCATCATCGACACCATCTCCATGAGCTCCAGTACTAGTATTTGCAGTACCTGTATTGGCAAGTGTAACAAGACATCTTTCAACACCCTGCACAATATTCCATAGTCCTTTTGCAACCAATACATGACGCATCATATAAGCCCACAATGGGAAATTCACACCATCCAACTTATCCTCAACAGCCAACATACAAAATACATCACTGCTTGCTTCCATGGCCTCTGACGAAAATACCCTAATGCAAAAAAATGACTATATCTGAGAAAGTTGAACAAAACTACCCTGACAAGTTTTGCTAAACCTGTCGCATACTTTGAGACGCTTATACTGGCGAACCGAAACCTGTATATATCTTTGGCACAAAAAGATGAAATAGCTTGCACAAGTGCTGCGATAGTGCGTTCGAAGGCCGAAACGAGCTCGGACCGCGATTTCGGCACCACAAAGCGAAGCTGTTTTAATCTCTGAAACACCCCGAGTATGCTCACCAAATTTCGTGCGATTCTAAGACTGCAACCGGAGAGGTGTAGACAACGCCCTAGATGAAGCGACGACCTGCTTTGAAACCAATTGTTGGAGTTAGATGTCTGCGGAAGCACGCGAAAAGCACAAGGAAGAAGAAGAAGCTTGGAGCACAACACATAATACTGAATGTATTACCACTAGAATGTACAAAGATAAGTAGTCCGTTAGGGCAATAGGCGTATATACAAGCCAGGGGAAAAAACCTCCTAAAGAGGGAAAAAAGTGCTCCGACGATCCTAAAGTGTTCACACACTCACTACCTAAATATATCAACAATAATCAAAAGTATAATTCCAAAATCTTGTCTAGCCTAGTCAAAGGGCACAATCTAGTGCTTCCTCAACAACTTACAGCAAGAGTCCTCTTTTGAAATCTAGAGTCCAAGAATATATCAAACGCAACAAGAGTTCTCAAGCTCCGCTTACTTGTGAATGTAATGTTGTATTTTGAATTGCATGAAAACACTCCCTTCTCTAAAGTTCAAGACACTTTGAACTTTGAGAGGTTCCATTGTCGTCGTCTTCTAACTTTAATATGGATTTACACAATAATTTGATCCACCGTCTTCAGAAAAAAACATGTGAATATATTCTACAAAGGATGAATCTGAAGAAGATTTGTGGATATCTTTCAACTACAGAAAACCAATCATTTATTTATTGTTTTCTTTTTCTTCAAGATTACCTATATTTTTTTATAAAACACTCACAAAGAGTCACAAATCAAATGAACATTCCTTTCCTTCATATGTATATTTGATTTTCGTTCTCTTTTTCTTCAATACCTATATTTTTTTAAAAAATACTCACAAACAGTCACAAATCAAATGAACATTTCTTTCCTTCGTTTGTAGAGGTTTAGGTTCAAAAATTCTAGGAGTTAGTGTAAGGGATTGAGAGTAGTGCAAGTCTCAAGAGGAGCATGTGAAACAAGAGTTTGGGAACTACTAGATAAGGATGAGCTCTAAGATGCATTATGAGTTTCACGATTTAAATTAAAAACATTCGCATGATCACAAGAAAAATAAAACACAACGTTTATACATTCACAATTACATGTAGAAGATTTTTCTTCTACTTAAAAAAGTACTTGTCTTTGAGTACATTCACGAACAAGGATTATAAGAAGCTTGCTACTCCAATTTCAGCTCAAAAACACTATAAAGCTACTAAAGAGGTGCCCCGAGGGGATTCAAGAGATGCACAAGAACTGTCTTATTGCAATGGGTGTGACACGTCATATTATACCTTAAATCAGTTAATGCAAGTAGGAGATGGTAACCATCCAAGTGTAGGCCATGTTACTACATGTGCTCCAAGTGTTGTTTGGAACAATGTCAAAATAGCACAAAACCCTTAATTTCCAACCACCCTAATTTTTGGTACTCGGCCAAATTTTAGTCACAAAAGGCCAAAAATTATTATTAGCTCATTACATAGTACTTGAGGAGAGCTTTCATTTGGTATATAATACTTTGTCATCAGAGGTCCAGAAATGCAAGAAAACCCTAACCATAATTTCTGTCCAAAATGTTTTTTTGCATGTACCTCTTCCTCGGGACGTCCATCAAGGAAAGCATTCCTTTATGGATCCCTCATGGCCATAGAAGGGCATGGGTCACAATTAAGAATCCACCTACCTTAATGCAAGGATCAAGTCTTGGAGGCTTGAATGTCCTACTCTTGGAGGATGTGTTCCCAACTTATGGTCATAGTACAATAATTAGCGAATTTTATGCCCAAAATAAAATTCGTAAAATTCGTAGAATGAATTAATTCGTGGTGCACAAATTTTATGCATTTTTTTTCCCACACCTTTACTAGGTGAGAGATACATAAAGGACAGCTTATATATATATATATATATATATTAGGCTTATCCACTTTTCCAAAGGCAATAACAAAAGCAAAAGGGGCATAATAAACTCTTCTAAAAGGGATAATTCTCCCCTTGATGGAGACGCAATTAGAGAGCATGGAGACAACATATTGCGCTTGATTCAAAAGCCCCCAGCATCAACAAGAAGCCATCCAAGAGATCAACGCACAAAATATTTGGCTTCAAAAGATAGAGATCCCTTCTATGCATTTTACTTTTATAATTACATGTCATAGAGATAGGAACCATTTTTGCATCCTCAGAATCGCACTCCACCACATGACATACAATTGAGCTCATCTTCACCATACACACACTAACATGTCATTAAAACCATCCTTGTATCCATCTACATCCCTATCAACAATAATTTTCCATTTTATCCACATTTGTAAGTTCTCCCTATCTCAATGATGAGTGGATAGACATTCACATTTATGTATGATTCATCTCATGGGTCAACTTTGGCCTTTAATATAGATCAATAAAATCCATGAATCTTACATGAGATTGAGATATACATATATATACTTTATATGTAAAAAGATAAAATTCTCTCCAGATGGATAAATTTCCCAAATTTTATTTTTGGGCTGAACGTACTAAACAAATTAAACGAAAAATTCCCGAATTAATTCTCTCCTTCGTACTATGCTTATGGTGCATATTTAAAAGAGACTTTGGCAACCAAAATTCAGCTTTTGCTGAGTTTTGTAAGTACCAAGTCCAATTCCAGTTCATCTTCTATTGTTGCTTCTATTCCAAGGCTTGTGCCTTCTACTTCAACACAGAAAGTTATCTTGCTATTTAGGTCAATTTTAGATTTAAGGTTTCTAAAACCCTAATTTCAGAATTAGGGACCAGGGTTTGCTGTAAAACAGTTCTAAAATGTTTTTATTGACTTCACTTGCACATACACACACTCTTCATACCTCCTAGGCACTTTATGCATAATTTCTTGTATCCAGAACCCTAAATTCAGCCTAGATTCAGTTTTATATTAGCATACATTCAGTTTTATATCATTACACACATTGTAATTTGCAATTCATATTAGATAGTGTTACTAGTTAGTAAGCATTCATCAGCTTACTTTGACACTTTGAAAGATTGTGTATTCTCTCTCTTAAGGTGTGTATGCTAAGGTTCATGTGTTGGAAGATCTTGTAAACATGTGAATATTATTATTAGGGCCCATATCACTTTCAACACGTGTCCAATTAAATAGAGTTAAAACATTATAGAAGCTTGGGCTTTGGCTTGAGTAAAACTCTAATCTCCTTGCTCCTTGCAAGACTTGAACACAATGTACTGACTATGACACACCGCATTACTTGGTTTTGAGAGCATAAAAATTTATCCTTAAACCAACTTTCAAAATTTAAGCCCTCATAAAACTTACCCAACACTTTACTTCATAACATTCTCCCGCCTTGGAAAAAATTTTAATCAATGAAAATAGATCTATATACATAATTGCAAATAAACCAGACCCATGATCAAACCATATGGAGCATGTTTCCATCTTTGTGGTGAGATTCGCCTCTTATTCAACATGAAAAGAGGAGAATTTACATTCAATAGAACTTACTTGTTCCCAAGTGTCACTTTCTTATGTTCCATCTTTCCAATTTACTAGACACTCTTTGTACACATGACTTTGTGTAGATTTATCTCCAATGCATAGTATACTTTCCGGGTCATGAGGAACATACTAAATTGAGATTGGTGGGACTATAACTTCTAGTGATACTAAACTACAAAAGTCGGTCAACTTCTTCTGTAAGTGAATAACATGAAAAATAGGATGTACCAGAATCTGGCGATAGATCCAAATCATAATCTAAAGCTTCAACCTTTCTCAAAACCTCGAAAGGGCCACAAACTAGAGGAGAAAGTTTAGGACATAGACCACTCTTTAGAGTTAGAGACATTTCAAGGGTTCAGAGATATATCATATGTCAAACTTGAAACTTGAAAAGAAAGTTCCCTTCTGCATGGATCAAATCATCAACATGATTTTTAGCTTGATCCTCAGCTTTCTTCAAGTTTTTCCTCGCTCACTTAAGTTTGAAATAGATTACATTCAAGAAATCTTCAGCAGCCTAAACTCATTCATGCTAAAGTCCTACTAGGTAAGAGGCGTTGGGTTCAAACCCATACATAAGAATAAACATTTTGAATCAAGCTTCTGAATGTTTTGAACTATTATGGCAAATTCAGTAAGAGATGGATAATCTCCTTAGTCTGTTTGGGGGAGACATACGCACATAATATGTCCTCCAAACCTTGATTAATTCTCCATTTGACCATCCGACTCAAGATGTTTTGAAAACCTCATTGGCAACTTCATTCCTAACCGACTAAAGATCTCTCTCGTGAAGTGGGTTGTGAACTTTCGGTCTCTATCGAATACAATATTGTAAGGAACAAGATGTTCAACAAATAACTTTGCGAAGTTTAGTGTATGTATTGTTCTCGAGATCGAAACAAATTTGACCATTTTAGTCAAACGGACAACTATGATTAAGACTGAGTCATTATTTACCTTTTTGGGTTTTAGGCAGGCCCAATACAAAATCCACTGAAATGCTTTCTCACTATCTAAATGGAATTTCTAATTGTGAGATAGTCCACCTATCATAACTCTTTCTTCTTTACTAACGTGCCACTTAGAACATTCCCAAACATAACTTTGAACACTTTTATGGACACTTCGCCAATGAAAAATATTTCTTAACTAGTTCATAAATTTTGTTCATGCCAAGACGTCCCTCACTTCGAGCATCGTGACATTCAATCAAAACTTTTTGACAATCTTGATTGCTCGAAATACAAAGCTTATCTTTATATAATGGATAATCATCTTCAAGGGAGTAATGTTTGAATGAAGTACTCGAACATTGTCCAATATTATTGGTTCAAGCTTGAACCATTTCCAAAGCCTTTTGATAGCTTGGATCTAATGTAAACTATTCTTTTATGTTTTTATTAACTCATTCTTTTGATTGCATCAAACTTAGGGTATTCAACATAGGGAAGTGATTCAATGCATCGGCCAATCTGCTGACCGTCCCTTTTCTATATCTAAGTTCGAAATCAAATTCCTGAAGGACTTTGGCCATCTAGCTTTTCTATCTCTCAAGTAGATTTGGTTAGCAAATCATTTAATGCTCTCTTGATCGAACACGATAGCTACTTTGGCTCCATATAAGTAATGGTATGATTTTTTAAGAGCATGAATAATAACGCACATTTCTCTTTTCTTATCTCGTCTCCTTGTCTATCGTCTATTTCCTCTCATCTACTTTCTTTGGTTCAAATATTGTAATTTGTATGTGTGCACGATAATCAATAATCACATTTTCTTGGATAAGATCTAGTTCAAATAGGATGATCAGATCATCACCTATGGGTTTATGTCCACTCTTTGCATTATAACATAACCTTTGTCTTTGTACATCTCCAATGTCCAAATATAAATTTTGCCCATCTTTTAGAATAATAGTCATTAGCTAAAGGTGCATCTCATAGTTATTGTCAATGCTAATAAGTGCATTTATATGCTTAAGCTTCACTTGTTTGACAACTTTGCCACATTAAATATACAATCCCAACAACTTCAACTTTGTCTTATCTCTTTATAATTCCATTTACAAACCTTTAGACCCATTTCACCATCATAAATCCATATCCCAAAAGATCGTTTTACTGGACTTTGTCAATTTCGTTCATCAGGTTAGTTTAAGCTGTAAAAAAACATCATAGAAAGGTGCATGTCAATCATATGAAGCACAATTTGCAAATCAAAACTCTCAAAAGATACCGCAATTCAAAGATGTATGATATAGTTTATCACATCATCAAAAGGAGGTCAACTCCATTTATAATATGTTCTCTTCACACAACCTATAAAGTTCAAGAAATTTAACTATACATAATACAACATCGTCAATATATAAGCATTTTTCTACCCCTCTAGGTGGTCAAAAATGCAATCAAGGCCTAGTTTTTTTTTTCATGAAGCCCAATCCGAATTGCTAAGCATGCTACACATATTAAAACGCATCCAAGTGAGAGGTTTCAATTTCCAACACGCACCAAAATAATAGAAACTTCTTACCTGTTCTAATATAATGACAGTCATTACGAAAACTCAGTGTAGTGCCTATGGCTTCAAGCCTGCTCTGATACGAGAGGATACAAGACCCTTTTGGCTCATGTGGCGGAACCTTCTGTCAGACTTCAAGCGACACTGTATCTTAGAAATAGCCACTAACTTGACATATAAGGATTCATAATGCAAAGAATAAAGCGTACGATTACTGGTCTCCTTCACAACTACCATAGTACGTTTGGTGAGCTTCAACGATGCACAAAAAATTGAAGTGTTGTATACGTGCATGCATATAATCTCTCTCTCTCTCTCTCTCTCTCTCTCTCTCTCTCTCTCTCTCTCTCTCTCTCTCTCTCTCTCTCTCTCTCTCTCTCTCTCTCTCTCTCTCTCTCTCTCTCTCTCTCTCTCTCTCTCTCTCTCTCTCTCTCTCTCTCTCTCTCACACACACACACACAACGGGTCGGAGCTCTTTGCGTTGTAATTGGTGAGAATCTAACCTCTATAGTCAACTCCAGAGTTCAGTTTGACGACAACAGGCCGACCGCGGATAGATTTGAGGAAATCAGCCGGGGTCTTCGACCCTGCACCCGTGCTACCTCCGCTCATTCCCGTCGAATTTGCAATCACCCAACCGTCTATGAGGTTTTAGGTCTATAAAATGGCAGAGAACTGTTCGTCAAATCAGAGTGCAAGATACGTTTCGCAGAGGAGGAAATTCATCCGAGGGCACAGCGCGTATGCTAATAGCAATGTGATTTGTACGTGAAGCTTCTTTTCTTGAAATTAAGGATGCACCCTACCCTCAAGAAGAACTCCCTTTGTAAAGCAAAAAAACATTCTTGGAGCTTAACCTACGGACTCTACCCTAAATAAAGGAGAGATCGCTCTTCTGGAATCTCGTTTCCATTTCCATGCATGTTGCAAAAGAACCTTTTTATCCATAACTCCGGCTCCAAAAAACAAAGTAGTTAGTCATTTTTCAAGCGGCCATTTTTAGTCATTTAAATCTACAATGTAGTCCGTTTCCATTTGCATTCATAAGAGAGTAATAAGCCCTTTAAAGGTGAAACCTTGAAGAACATGTGATAAATTCTATCAACCACTTTCGCAACTAAATGTCATTTACGGAAACATTGATAACCTTCTAAAATATAATACGAGTTCATGGATGTGAATTGTATTGAGTGGTTTTATATCGTATAGGATTGTGAACATGTGGGATAATTTTTTTTACATTTACTACGCATTTTTGAAGTAGGCATTTCTCATAAAACTCCTAGGATGTAGCCATTCAAGCACATACATACATTCATGTAGTGATTCTTCCTCTTGGCCACCGTAACCAACCCTTTTTTGGCCTTCAACCACTTTCTCTCCTCAACTCACATGCATCCACACACATGGAAAGCGTGTAGGCTGCCTTGTAAATTTGGCCCTTGCTCATTATTATATGACGTTTCCTTACCCTTGGATCCATTTCTTTATCCTTAAAAGTGGTGTTGGAAGGTGTATCAGAAAGCATTTATGGTGGTTGATGCCGTTGGACCCCATCCCATGTGCATGGTCATCTTCGTGCAAAGTTTCATATTATCTTTCCCCGTAAGAAACACCTCCTAGAAAGGAAACTCAAAGTAGTGCGTGCTTATATAGGTGATTTCTAGTTTTTTTTATCATGAGTTAGATTGAATAGAAATGAGCTTTAGATCACGAATGAGGTTGTCAAATTCACTAAGTTTTTTACGAAGATGGTTTACATGAAAGATTGGATCTGTTATCCTCTAATAATGGGAGTTGGTAAACAATCTTTCCTATTCTCTTAGGTATTGTGAAAAGACCACAACACCTAGAAGATAACTTTGGACAAGGTCCCATATTTATGCTATTATATCTCGAAGTAATTATAAGATAAAATGTTCCTACCTCAAAGATAGTATCTCTCCTTTGAGGGTCATCACAGGCATTATTAGCTTTGCTCTAAGCTTTCCTACTTCTTACCACATAAGTATAAGTGAGTCATGTCTCATATAAGAATGCTTAGAGCTATATTATGTTATTCTAAGAAGTGTTTTGCAGCTTGGAATCTCTCATGTTGTAATCTTAACACATAAGTAAAAGTGATGCATGTCTCATATAAGAATGCCTAGAACTATATTATATGAAAACTCTATCATAGGTAACCATTATTCCCCATTATTTTATCAATCATTAACATATGCACAAATCATATCCTCCAAATTTATCTTCTTATAAATTCCAAACAAGTAAGATTGCCTTTTAATAATACCATAATTATTGTTAATTCCTGAGTTTCCCACATTGGGTATGTCTTGAAACTCATATAAGACCTTCTAATTCATCACTAAACCTCTTGGGATATACACCTTACTATTGAGTAGACTCTTGGTGAACTCCTTCATTTTTCTCAATAAAAGCACTGGCACCATAGCCAACCTTTGAAATAGAGGATCGAGTCATGTTCACCACGATGTGTGTGCTTGATGCCTCACTAGAGCAGGAAAAAGTAAACTCGATAGAAAAAGTGCCACCTTAAAACATGGTGGGGTTTTATTTCTTATTTGTTTGTATTTATCTCTTAAATTTGAATGTACAAGTGAAAAGGCCTAGGAGGAGCACACGCAGAAGCGGTTGTTGGTGTGATGACATATACAAGGACCAAGTGGTATTGGTGATTTTGTTGCTCTACCAAGGAAGGTATTAGAAGGGTATATCCATACTTGTGCCAAGTTAATGTTTAAAAACTTCATGTACTCGTGTTCAAAGAAGTTTTTGGAATTTTGTGTTTAGTTAGGTGCATTAAGGATTTGAATGAAGCCTTAATAACCCTAACAAGTGAATTACATACATTTTTGCAAACGTCGAGACAGTGGGCAAGGTTTTGGAAATTTCAAGGTCTTTCATTTGGAACAAGGGAATCTATTTATTACCGCAAAGTCTATTGCTCATTAGAAGTGGCATTTTGAGGGGTCCTCAACAAAGATCCTGGGATTTGCAAAGGGGAAATTTGTGAGGTTTTTTAATTTTGCAAGAGAGTAAATATGTGTGCTTTTAGAAGTGTGTAACTATTGGCTGAAGTGATTTGCATGCATATGAACTTTGAATTTCAGATTTTAACTTCCAAGTTGTCATTTATCATTTGCTAAGACCTTCAATTGAGGTCTCATTGGGGGTCAAGGGGGGCAGGGGGCTTGAGGAGGGGGCACTACAAGGAATACGGGCACATAGCGACGATTAATGCGACACAATTTCATCGCTATATAATTGCATCAAGCATCACATTGAGCATCAAAAGCCGAGTGTCAGTTAAATGACGAAACCTTCGATGTTCATTTCAACTTGTAAAGCGACATGCATAAGTGTCGCATAAGTGATGCCTTTTGCATCACATAAACGGCATTAAAAAGCATCGCTTATGTGATGCATTTTGAACATGCATATACGATAGTCTAGCATCGGTTATACAATGGTTTTTTGACAAAAAAAAATAAAAACATTGGAGGCTCTTCAATCGGCATCTACATGCATCTGATCGAAGAGCGCTCCAGCATTCACAATTGTGTTGTGCTTACGAGCTGAAACAATCACTTTCTGAATTTTTCTTTTGTCTAATCTCTATCTTATTGTCTCTCTCTCTTTCTCTCCTTTCTACCTCTTTCTCTTTCTCTTTTAATCTCTCTCTCTCTCTCTCTCTCTATTGCAAGTTATTCAAGAGGTTAACCAAGCAAAAAATATGGTTGAATATTGTAAGTACAATTTCCATTCTTTGTATATCATTTGAATTGTTTTATTTTCATTAATTAGCATACTCACACTTATTCATATCCACATATACACTTATACATGAAGATGCACGTTCACACATATACACATGCACATACACACACATATACATACACATATGCACATACACTTACACATACACACACATACATATACACACACATACACATATGCACATGCACAAACATTTCTACAAACACATAAAAGAACTTGCATGCATGCATTATTGCATACACACATACACATACACACATTAACACATACTTAAATACATGTATATGCACATTCACATGCATGCATATACACATGGATGCAAATGGAAATGCATGCACATGCACATGCATGTTTCATACATATACACATGCATATACATACACACATATAGATACATGCATATACACACACATACACACACATACACATATATACATATATACATGCACACACGTACACACACATAGACATGCACATACATACATATACATGCACATACACACATATACACATACACTTACACATATACATGCACATACATACATCTACACACACATACACATGCACATGCAAATACACATACATACGCATATACACTCACACATGCACATGCACATACATGCATATACACATATTCATATATACATACATACATATACACACATACACACATATACACACATACACACACATACACATGCACATACATACATATACACACATATACATGCACATACACACATATACACATACACTTACATATATACATGCACATACATACATACATATACACACACATACACATGCACATGCACATATATACATAGATACATACATATACATGCATATAGACACACTTACACAAATATAGATATATACCTACATGTGCATACATACATTTTATACAGACACAACCACATGCATATATATATATATATATATATATATATACACATACACACACATATATAT
>MU261367.1:10000-17500 GCA_020310875.1 Ceratopteris richardii
TAAGTAATCATCTGGCTCATGACTGTCGGCAGAATCAACAAGGATCAAATCAGAATCAGAACAATAATAGCAGAACTAGGAGCGGAAGATATCAAAGAGGCAGACAAGGCCAAAGAGGAGGCTATGGTCGAGGTGGAGCGAGAAGTTGGGGACAGAATCAATCCTACAACACCACCTACAACAACTACGCAAATGACACGCAGAATGAAAGTCATACATCGTTGATGAGGAACTCTTTCAGCACATCAGGTGCGAACAAGAACGTGCGTGAGAAGAACGCGCAGTATAAATAAGAGCACAAATAGAGATAGAGAGAGAGTTTTTTTATGGTTAGAAGAAGACGCCAGAGATAGCGTATGTAGAAGAAGACGCCAGAGATCGCGTATGTAAAGATGAATAACAGAAACCTGAAATGTCGGGTATTCATCTGAGAGAGATGGTAGGAAGGAACTACTCACTGTAGGAGAGTTTCTGTAGCTTGAGCAAGAAGAGGCCAAGCCTGTTTGTACACATCTTCTCTAATAGAAAACACATGTGAAGAAACCGAAGTATCGTCATACTACGGTTAAAGATAGTTAATAGTTAAAATTTTCACAGTTAATGGAAATTCGCGTGCACTGTTCGTATGTGAAGAAACCGAAGTATCGTCATACTACGTTTAAAGATAGTTAACAGTTAAACGAGTAATTTCCGGTAGAAGAACGAGTAATTTCCGGTAGAAGAACGAAGTAGATCTCGCAGAGTAATGCGAAGTTTTGTATGAGAGATAGCTCATTCTGTAGCTAGACATCTCTACTTTCAGTTGATCATAGTTTCCAATGGAAAAGATATCTACACACAGTACAAAGCCTGACCGGAAAGAGGTTTTCTGAACTAGTGGAGTTTTTCCTTAAACTTCAGAAAGAGTTCAGTAAGTTAAGGAAGTTCACGCATCACTCCCTTACTTCATAAACATTCACTTGAAGTAATTATAATCAGAATTGAAGTTCATTCCGGTACAATTCCGGTACGATTACGGTGTCAGTCCAGTGACAGTTTGCTGAAGTTTCGGTGAAATTTTTCAGTAAATCTAGAGCGCAGTCTTATACGTTGAGCGTCAGAAACTATGCTAAGCTATTGACTGATTACAGAGGTGTTCTAAATCACACTAGCATAGTTCTTCTTGGGCGTGGTGAATTCCGCAGGCTTAATAAGGTTCAGCCTTCGTCGCGTTGACAAGAGGTGGTATCGGGCAGAGCCGAGTAAAACCACATCAAATGATACATAGATAGATAGCTAAGTAGGTACATAGATAGAAAAACAGATAAATAGATAGATAGATAGGTAGACAGACACATAGATAGATAGATAGATAGAAAGATAGATAGATAGATAGATAGATCGAGAGACAGACAGATAGATAGATAGATAGATAGATAGATAGATAGATAGATAGATAGATAGATAGATAGATAGATAGATAGATAGATAGATAGATAGATAGATAGATAGATAGATGATGGAGAATGTTAATCTCCAAAAGAACAACTTACTCTTGTGATTAGAGCACCTCTATACCAAGAGTAAGTCAAACACTCCACTAATTTAGAGGATCAATTGCTAACTTATCAGAAATTTACAAATCTGTGAAGTAGATGATACACAGAAAAGTCTGCTGCATTGTTCATTCACATTGACCTATCAAATCTGTAAAGTTTTTGATGAAACTTTGTACGAATCATCTCCTAGAGATTGCGCAACTATTCCAAGTTGAATTACTCCAAAAGATTAAGTATAACTTGAGAAATTGATTTCACAAGTTACCTATGTCAGAAACTGTTATCCAAAACAGTCGACTTTACACCTGTAACTTTTAAGACTTGGTTCTCCTTGAATAGAACCCGTTTTACAAAATGCTTCTAGACATAAGTAGCTTATCTTCCAACTTAAAGATTAAGCCCTCACTCATGCAAAACTTTAAACTGTGCTAGGAGAAATGACCAAAACATTAACTTCAAAATATGCGCCTGTTTTAGGAACCAGTGAATACACTTCACATATGAATGTTCCTACACTCTATTCACTCAGCCTGATTACAATTGGAAGCTGAAACTTTGCACAGAGGTCGAGTAACTCTCAACTTAGACTTGTACAAAAGCATTCCACAATTGATCTACTGTAGAAGGAGAACACGCAGAAACATCGGGCGCAAAATTTTTCATTTACTCAGAAAAAATACAACTGAGTGATGAGAGCTAACTCAAATTCACTTTCCTCTATCTTATGACTTCTATCTCTCTCATTCTTGACTTCTAACTAATGTCACATAAGCTCTCATACATGCCCCGACTTTTCCCAAGGTATTTATAGATAATTTGTACATAATTCTTACTGAACAAAAGATCTAAGTCATCTATGACTATGCTAATGTACATATGTGTACACTTCTCTTGTCCTCTGATTGTAATCTTCTTCCACACTTTAGGAATTGATTCTTCCTTCATCATTTGATCTTCCAAGCCTTCAATTGGTGATTGGTATGCACCAACAGCTCCCCCTCAATCATCAATTGAGGTCTTCTCTGTCTTCTTGATACTTGCCATGTCTTTGAACTTTGTAACTTAGGTCCATCCAAACTCTTTGTCATCATATCTGCCACCTGTTCTTTTGTTGGAGTGTACATCACTTCAATCTCTTTATCTAGTACCTTTTCCCTCAAGAAATGATACTGTATCTCTATATGCTTAGTCCTGGCATGAAAAACGGGGTTAGCTGCCAAATACAAAGAACTCATATTGTCTCCAAAAATTATTGGAGTACTATGATCAGTCTCAAAACTTTTCATCAAGGTCTTCAACCATATGACTTCTTTTGCAGCTTCTACCATTCCCTTATACTCAGCTTCTGTGGATGATAAAGCAACTGTATGTTGCTTCTTTGAACACCAAGACACTAACTTGTCTCCAACATAACATAGATATCCATGGGTAGACCTTCTATCATCTGAGTCACCTGCCCAATCTGCATCACTAAACACTTTGATTCTTGTGTCAGAAGTGAAACCATAATACAAACCTTCACTTAGGGTTCCTTTGATATATCTGAGTACCCTTTGGGCTGCAATCCAATGAGTCTTCTTTGGACAATGCATGAATTGTGACAACACACCTACTGCATATGATAGATCTGGCCTTGTCAAGGTAGCATAGATTAGACTACCTACCAAACTCTGATATTTCTTCACATCATTGAACTCTTCACCTCCATACCTGCTTAATTTATGATTTACCTCCAATGGTGTGGTTGAGATCTTGCAATCTTCCATGTTAAACTTGATCAAAAGATTCTTCAAATATCTCTCTTGTGAAACATATACTCCATGTTGAGTATACACAATCTGCATTCCTAGAAAATAAGATAAGTTTCCCAAGTCACTTATCTTAAACTCCTTCTCTATTTGCTTCTTGAGTTCATTGATTCCTTGAGCATCTGTTCCTGTAACAATAATATCATCAACATAAATGCACATGTAAATATATCCATTTTCACTTGCCTTCACTAGCAAGCTACTATCTGCCTTTGATGCTTGAAATCCACATTCATTCAAGAACTTGACCAATCTGTAATTCCAAGCTCTTGGGGCTTGCTTCAACCCATATAAAGCTCTCTTGAGCTTACACACATAATCTGATCCAATTGACTCCATGAAGCCTTCTGGTTGCTCCATATATACTTCATCTGCAATGTAACCATTAAGAAATGCATTCTTCACATCCAATTGTGATAACTTCCATCCTTTGCAAGCAGCAATAGCAATCAATGTCCTAATTATAGACATCTTAGCAACAGGACTAAAGGTTTCATCATAATCTACCCCATAAGTTTGAGCATAACCTTTAACCACTAGTCTAGCCTTATATCTAGACACCTTACCATCTGCAAACCTCTTTGTTTTATATACCCACTTGCATCCAATGACTTTCTGATTCTTTGGTCTTGGTACTAGTTCCCAAGTTTCATTTTCAAGTAGAGCATCATACTCTTCTTGCATTTCCTTCTCCCAATTCTGTTTACCTTTGGCTTCTTCATAAGTGGTTGGATCTTATTCTGTTTTCACAATGTAGGCATAATCTTTTGTTGTTAGGAAAGATGTATCATAACTATACCTTATAGGCTCTTTCCTTTCTCTTGTAGATCTCCTGATTTCTGCACTTCTTGAAGTTTCAGCCTCATTTGATTCTGGATCAAATCTTGGCCCTTCTTCTACATGATCCTGCACTCTACATCTAGAGTCAACTTCATCAACAATTTCTTCACAAACTTTTACCTTTGCCTTTCCTTTCCTTTGTATTTCTTCAACACCTGCATACTCATTTGGTAATCCTGTATACCACATGTTTTGCTCATCAAATGTTACATCTTTAGTAACAAGAAATTGCTTTATGGATGGACTCCACAACCTGTAACCCATTTGTCTATCATCATATCCAATAAACACATACTTCTCTGCTTTTGGTTCTAGCTTATGTCTTAATTGTGAAGGAACATAAGCATATGCAATACATCCAAATACTTTGCAATGATCAAGACTAGGCTTCTTACCCCACCATGCTTCATAAGGAGTTGATCCATCCAAAGCTTTACAAGGCAACCTATTCACAAGGTATGTTGCAGTGTTAATGGCTTCTGCCCATAAGTAATTTGGACAATTCTTTTCCTTCATCATGGCTCTTGCAAACTCTACAAGAGTCCTATTCCTCCTTTCTGCTACTCCATTTTGTTGAGGGGAGTACCTGCAAGTCACTTCTCTTTTGATACCTGCATTCCACAAATAATCATCAAACTCTTTTGAGAAATACTCTCCCCCTCCATCTGATCTTAACCTCTTTAGCTTTTGTCCTGTGATCCTTTCTGCATAAGCATGGAAATGTTTGAATGTCTTGAAGACTTCTGATTTATCCTTGATTACATACAAAGTAATCCACCTGGTTGCATCATCAACAAACAACACATAATATCTGGATCCATTTATGCTATAGTCCCTTGAGGGACCCCATACATCTGTATGAACCAATTCAAGCATATTTGAATACTTGTACCCTGATTTGTTATAAGAACTTTTATGTGCTTTACCTAATTGACAAGCTTCACACTTGTACACCATATGTTGCCCTTCAATGTTTGGCAATCCAAGCACCACCTGATTCTTTGACATCTCCTTTATAGCTCTCTCATTGAAATGACCTAGCCTCTTATGCCATAGGTCTAGTTCATACACCTTTTGACCTCCATAGGTAAACAATGCATGTCCCACATTACCTTGGACTTTGAGAGTAAACAATCTTCCTTCCTTTTTACCTGCAATTATGTTTCTATACCCTGATTTGGATCTTGTACATAAACACCATCATTTGTGAATCTTACTTTATATCCTTTCTCCACAATTTGCCCTACACTTATCAAATTTTTAGGAATAGTAGGAACATAAAGTACCTTACTCAGAAGTGTACTTCCATTCTTTGTCTTCACTGATCCAATGCTCTCCACTTTATGTTTGGTATTGTCACCTGTTTGAACTGTATGTCCATTCACCCTTGCTTCCATATCAGTCATCAAGGATAGATTCCCACTCAGATGGTTGCTACACCCTGAGTCAATATAAAACACTCTTTGATCTTCTCCCATTGATTCATGAGTTGCATTCAAGATAAGAGTCATGTCATCCTTCTGATCTGATGCATAATTGTAATAATTATTGTTGTAGGACTGAGATTGGAAGTTTCTTCCACCTCCTCTACCATATGATGTCCTACCACCTCTTCCTCTGAAATTGCCTCTTTGGTTTCTGCCTCCTCTACCTCTTTGACTATAATTCTGATTATTGTATCCTCCATTTTGATTGTTATACCAACAATCATTTGCCAAATGATTTGTTCTGCCACAAATCCAACAAGCTTTAGCATTATCTTTGTTCTTACCTCCTCTTCCTTTACCTCTGAAATTTGTCTTCCCTTTTGTGAAGTTGGCTTGATTTGAATTCCCTTCATCATCATTTGATTGCTTTCCCTTGCCATTCTTTTTCTTGTCTTTGGAGTACATAGCTTGACTTGTACTTCTATCATTGTCTCCTTTAAGATCCTGCTCAAAGGTTAGCATGTGTCCTAGCAATTGATTAAGGTCAGGAGTAAAATGATCAAGTGACAACTCTATAGACAAGATAAAAGGCTTCCACTTCTCATCACCTCTTAGACCTGTAAGTATTTGTCTTACCAACTTTTCCTCTTCAATGTCTTCATCAACTGCTCCCAAGCTATCTGCAATATCTTTCATCCTTGCCACATAATCTGAAATTGATTGTGAGCTCTTCTTCTTGAAGGTTGTGAACTCAGCCCATAGTGAGGACTTCCTTGACTTAGTTGTATTTTGGAAATGCTCTTCCAAGGCATTCCAAACATCTGTGGCACTTTCTAAACCTCTGATGTGAGGTAGAAGGTAATCATTTACAGCCATGTAGATGATGCTCCTTGCTTGAGCATCCTTTCTCATCCAAGTTTTCAACATTGCAAGTTCTTCCCTAGTAGGAATACTTGGATCTGCAAATTCTGGTTTTTCTTCATCTCCTGTAATAAATGATATAAGATCTTTGCTCATGAGGTGTGCTTCCATCCTCATGGACCATGCTGGATAGTTCTCCCTATCTAGCTTATCAATCTGCAAGCTTTCTCCCATCTTGTATCCACCTGTGTATTGAAATCTTCAAGCTTTACAAACAATGTATGTACCTTTACTTCGAATTGAACTCCTTTTGCCTTTCTTGATGTCAATTTGTCTTCTCCCCAAGCTTTGACTCCAAGCTTTCACTTCTTGATCCTTCAAATGTTGAATCTCTTGAATCTGCAGCAGTCGGGATCCTCCTTTTCTTCAAATTGATGTCTCCTGCTCTGATACCACTGATGGAGAATGTTAATCTCCAAAAGAACAACTTACTCTTGTGATTAGAGCACCTCTATACCAAGAGTAAGTCAAACACTCCACTAATTTAGAGGATCAATTGCTAACTTATCAGAAATTTACAAATCTGTGAAGTAGATGATACACAGAAAAGTCTGCTGCATTGTTCATTCACATTGACCTATCAAATCTGTAAAGTTTTTTATGAAACTTTGTACGAATCATCTCCTAGAGATTGCGCAACTATTCCAAGTTGAATTACTCCAAAAGATTAAGTATAACTTGAGAAATTGATTTCACAAGTTACCTATGTCAGAAACTGTTATCCAAAACAGTCGACTTTACACCTATAACTTTTAAGACTTGGTTCTCCTTGAATAGAACCCGTTTTACAAAATGCTTCTAGACATAAGTAGCTTATCTTCCAACTTAAAGATTAAGCCCTCACTCATGCAAAACTTTAAACTGTGCTAGGAGAAATGACCAAAACATTAACTTCAAAATATGCGCCTGTTTTAGGAACCAGTGAATACACTTCACATATGAATGTTCCTACACTCTATTCACTCA